>CAIGQQ010034734.1:9148495-9161637 GCA_903798035.1 Danio albolineatus | reverse complement strand
TTTGACAAAGTCCCATAGTCTCTGCTGCGCCTTCAATAGCAAATGGTCGACGAATCCCGTATTGCAGCATAGATTATTTTATTAATCATGAAATCAAAAAATGACAGGAACAAACCCAGCACACAGTTTTTTTATACTGTGGTATTGTTGTAAAAAAAAAAATAACTTTAACCTTTAAAGTTAACCTTTAAACCCTTGCACCTCCGCTAGTGTCTGAAGGGAAAGCGCGTTCACATTTTACCGGAACTAGAACTAAATATTTGGTGATGTACCGTGTCGATGTCGATGCAAAGATCTGACCCAACTCTTTTCATCTATTCGACTCTGAGTCAACTATTTCGCTTAAGAATCAATAGTTTTAAACACAGTACACTTTCAGATTAAACCTTTGCTGGATGTTTTCATTCACTTATTGCTTAGTATACACTGCACTGGAAGGTCATTTTCAAAAACCCATAGTAGGGGCTCTTTAATATTAATATTATTAAATAATTGTATAATATTTTGAAATATTTGAATATATTTTAAAATGAAAAATATAAAATTTGAAATATTTAAAAATGAAAGCATGCATAAGATTAAGATTCAAATACATTATTCAGATATTATTAACAATTACAAAATATTTTGATTAAAACAAATAAATACAATATTAAATAAATAACAAAAAATATAAATAAGTAAACAACTTGTTTTGAAAATATACAGTACTATAATAAGTGCAAAGCTCAATAGAAATGGAAATATTTTATTTTAAACCATATTCAAGGACTGTACATGTTACTCTGTCGCCATACACTAACATTAGCATTGCTACACCACTGCTTTTGTATTTTGATGTGGTTCCATGTAGTATGTATGTGATGAAAATTAACTGTTTATAATTTATTTATTAAAGGATTAGAGTGGCCTCTGCTTAAGTTATCTTTGGATCATTCGGCCTTAAATTTTAGTTAACACCTTTCCACTTCAAAGAAACTCATCTGATGCGAGAGATATATTGATGTGTGAAACACATGCATTTTTTTTTTATTTTAGTCACATTTGCTGTGGTGTATGGTTAAAACTACAGCTATCGACCTAGGATTACAAGTTTCTTAGTATGATACATGTTATGGTCAGTGTTGGGGACTATGTAGCTTTTTTTTTATCTGGGCTGGGCTTAATATATAAATAAGATATATAAAAATCATTCTATTTTTGACAAATGTAAGGCCTTCTTACACCAAAAGTGAATTATGAAGTGAATAAAAAAAGAAATTATATTAATTAAAAAATATATTTTAAAATTAATAATATTAATTTTAAGGGATTCTGTTATAATTTTTGTAAAAAGATGAGCTGTGAATTAAAGTGATGTCAGAAAACGTGCAATACAACAAATTACAGAGAGTAAAGTACCCTGTTGTTGTCATTGTAGTTTTTACAGAAATTTATTTGAATCTCAAATGTATTAAGAAGCAAAAATGATCACTTCACCTCTAATTGAGGAACATACAGGGCGATTCAAAACGAATACCACAACTTTCGGGTTGATGTCACTCGAGTGTCTGGACGGGGGTCATATTGAACATCTATGAACTTGTTTTCTACTGAAAAAAAATTTAAGTACTCTTCACATTGATTATATTCAAGGTTCCGTCATGTTTTTTTTTATCTTTTTTGATTAAATACAGATTTTCTAAGTTGTGGTATTCTTTTAAATCACCCTGTACTAATGACAGTTCTAGCTCATGTGGTTCAAATGCATACCTTGCATACCTAGATTAGCAATATATGCATATGTCATTCTAAATATGTTATATATTATTTCTTACATTACATAGACGTATTATTTCTTCTGTAAAGCATGAAAGAGGATATTTTGAGAACGTTGGTTATCGAACAGTTTCAGTTCCCATGTTTCATTGTTTATAAAAGTCGATGGGAACTGAAACTGTTTTGTTGTCAACATTCTTCAAAATATCTGTTGTTAGGAAGTAAATTGAATCGACTAAATGGTTCTTTTGGTGTTTTAACAGGATCAGAAGATCCAAATTACTGTGATGAACCAAAGTCCGAAGTTCTTGCTGGTAAGGATCCTCTGAAATGTGGTGTAGTAGTAGAGTATTAGTAGTAGTTGGCAGTCAAGTCAAACAACAGACCATAGATGCAGTAAAATACAGTAAAGTAAATTTCCCTCAGATGTATGAAGCTTTTGGGATCGATTAGCAGCCTCGCATTCTTCTTAAAAGGGACTAAATTTAGGGATACAGTACACTTGAAAAAAAAAATTATTTGCTGTTTGTTCAAACTACTTATTCAAATTGAGCTGAAACAACATGATTCTTGAGTTGTTTGTTTTATTTTTAATCCACTAATACAGTATGTGTGGAACCTACCATTTTTTTACAGTGTTTTACAATACCACAAAATAATTACATCAAAATATTTTGTAATATATTGATTTTTTTTTCTTTTTGAATAAATACACACTACAAATGTTTTGCCATATAAGAAAATTTTGTATGATGGTTTTTGGCATGAAACACTGTTGAAAAATCTTTTCGAAATCACACAATCATACAATCTTGCATTTCAGCTTCCTAGAATATTCAGAAAATCATACAATGTCTGATTATTTTGACTGAGATACATAAAGGTTTGCACTACACTTAATGTCACTGAAGAGAATAATCTGGTGCTAAGAAGGTTTAACTGAGCACTGTAAATAACTTATTCAATTAGCGGGGCAAGACTGACAGTTTCAGTGATCAGTGTCTCTAACCCAAAACAACTGAGTCTTGACTGGCTGGTTGAGTGGTGTGGGTAGACCCTGATTCACAATAGCATTGATTCAGTGAGTGGACATCAACATACACTATAATGTATGTGGACATTTAACAGCAGTGTCATAAACACCCAGCAGATGTTGCACAGTTGGACAGTCACGGAGTTTAATCCAGACTCCACTATAATCCCATTAGGACTCTAATCTTTCACAAAAAAAGTCTTCCTCTTTCTAAATGTAGTGACGAAAGATATATTTACTATATATGTACCTCACCAGTACCAAATTGGATGGGTAAGATTTTAATTTACACATGGCCACAGCCATATCACCCTGCAGCCCAAGACCGGTTCCTCACTGAAGCGAAGCAGGACAAAGCCTGGTCAGTACCTGGATGGGAGAACATGGGAAAACTAGGTTGCTGTCGGAATTGGTGTTAGTGAGGCCAGCAGGGGGTGCTCAATCTGTGATCTGGTGAGTCCTAATGCCCCAGTAAAGTGAAATTGACACTGTACTCTCAGTGGGCGCCGTCTTTCGGATGAGTTAAACTGAGGTCCTGACTCTCTGTGGTCATTAAAAATCCAATGGCAGTAGGTGTATAACCCCGGTTTCCTGGCCAAATTCCATCCATCGGCAGCTTACCCATGGTGGCCTCCCAAATAAAACCCATCCTCTGAATTGGCTCTATCACTGTCTCTCAATAGCTGGTGTACAGTGAGCATACTGGCGCTGTTGTCCTGTGGCTGCCATCGCATCATCCAAGTGCAAGTGGATGCTGCTGTGGAGAGATTCTCCCCCAATGATTGTGAAGCACTTTGGGTGTATGGCCATACACGATAAATGCGCTATATAAATACACATTACATTACATGGATAGGCCAACACAGATTTTTTTGTCCATCATTTAGTCTTTTTATTTACTTATTTCAATTTCTTTTATTCCGTTTTTATATTAATCTCAGTAATATTATTAAATAATATGCAAATGTTGACGGCTGGAAGGGCATCCGCTGCGTAAAACGAATGCTGGATAAGTTGGCGGTTCATTCTGCTGTGGCGACCCCAGATTAATAAAGGGACTAAGCCGAAAAGAAAATGAATGAATGAATGAATGCAAATGTTGAAAAGTTTGAAAAGTAATATTTTCTGTCATTTGCAAAAAAAAAAATTACCAAAAAAATTGGTTATAATTACAGATGCATTGTAAACCTTAAATAAATGATAAATATGTTATATTAATCTATTCAATGTTTTAAGTTTTTATTTACTATATTCCCAACATCTTTCTGCATAAATCCACAGATTCATTTATTCATTCCTTCATTTTCTTTCAGTTCATTCCCTTATTTATTGGGGATTGCCACAGTGGAATGAACCACCAACTATTCCAGCATTTGTTTTACGCAGCGCATGCCCTTCCAGCTGCATCCTAGTACTGGGAAACACCCATACACTCTTGCATTTACACACACTCACACACTACGGCCAATTCACCTATAGTGCATGTCCTTAGACTGTGGGGGAAACCAGAGCACCTGGAGGAAACCCACACGAACATGGGAAGAACATGCAAACTCCACACAGAAATGCCAACTGACCCAGCCAGGACTTGAACCAGTGAACTTCTTGCTGTGAGGCGACAATACTAACCACTGAGCCACCATGCTGCCCTAAATCAAAAGATTTTTTTATTTAAACAAAACTATGCACAGAAATATTAAAAAATATCAGCAGGTTCTCTCTGACACTGGTTTATGGCTTGGTTTAACATTTAGGATGTTTTTGCTGGTTCAGATTTCTATCTACCTTGTCTACGGCTTACATCTTAACACTTTTTGAATGTTATTAATTCTTATGAATTCTGCTATTGCTTTACTAAACTTACCATATTTCTTATCATGTCAGTCATTTATGGGCATAACCGTATTATGTATGAGGAGCTTTACCTTGGTCTTTTATTTAACAGAATATATACTGAAATTCATCTGACGTGCAGAATTGGTTTTATTTGTGATACCAGTTATAGGTGAATCTCTAATATATATGTATGCATGATATATGATTTATTTAGAAAAGAAAACGTACTGGGAAACATGTTATATAATTATTAAAAATAAATGTATTAAATAATACAGTTAAAGTCAGAATAATTAGCTGTACCGTATATTTTCCCCAATCCTTTTGGTCACACTTTATTTTGATGGTCTGTTTGTTGAATTTATGTTTATTTGCCATTATTTCTCATTAGATTATAAGTAGACTGTTTGGTTGGGGTTAGGGTTAGTGTAAGTTGATAAATGTATTTGCATAGTTTCTTACAGTCAGTTAAATGTCTGTTGAATGTCAGTATCAACAGATATTAAGTAGACAGTCAACTAATACTCAAATGGACCATCGAAATAAAGATTTAACTTTTTTTTTAACAGACTTTCTTTTTTTTTTAATCTTTGCCATGATGACAGTAAATGATATTTTACTAGATATTTTTCAAGATACTAGTATTCAGCTTAAAGTGACATTTAAAGGCTTAACTATGTTCATTTGGCTAACTAGGAAAGTTAGGGTAATTAGGTTTAAGGGACTAATAATGCCGACCTTAATTTTATTTATTTTTTATTAAAAACTGCTTTTATTCTAGCCGAAAGAAAACAAACAAGACTTTCTTCAGAAGAAAAAATATTATAGGAAATACTGTGAAAAGTTGCTTGCTCTGTTAAACATCATTTGGGAAATATTAAAAAATAATAATGATGATTTTGATTTCAACTGTATCTATTATTCATAATTGTTTTTTTTTAAATAGAACAAAAAAATTATGACGGAGGTGGCGCGGTGATACAGTGGGTAGCTCTGTTGCCTCACAGCAAGAAGGTCGCTGGTTTGAGCCCCGGCTGGGCCAGTTGGCATTTCTTTGTGGAGTTTGAATGCTCTCCCTGCGATCGCGTGGGTTTCCTCTTGGTAGCTAGAAGGGCATCCACTGTGTAAAACATACAGTATGTTGGAAATGTTGGCGGATCATTTCGCTGTGGCGACCCCTGATAAATAAAGGGACTAAGCCGAAAGGAAAAAGAATGAATAAAGTAATGATGGAAGCCTTCTCCTCATGCTCTTCATAGTAAGTAAAGCATAAAGACATACAGTACACACACACACACACGCACACATCACCTTGCCATATAATCCCGATATTGTGTTATGGAGTGTTTTCTCAGAAGGATCAGATGAAAGTGCGCTATAAATAATTTAATCGTGCAGCGCTGTGATCATTTTTCTAGGACAGGGAAGTAAATGAATCTTTTTTACAAAGTCCTTCTGTTGCAGATGGAAAGACCACTTCTACAACGTGTTTCGACAGTGGCCTGGATGAGCTCAGCTGTTCCTCCGCCACGCACAATAGCTGTAAGCCTGTGTGTGTGTGTGTGTGTGTGTGTTTGTGTGTGTGTGTGTGTGTGAGAGAGAGAGAGTATTTTTGCACTACACATTCAAACTATGTCCAATGAGAGAGGACAGAGTAAAGGTCATGTTGCTGTAGATTGGTGCATGTATGTCCAACCCTTTGCATACACGTTTTGTTCATCCCTGTAAGTGTTTTGGGTTTGTATCTGCTTGTGTTTCTACATAAAGACCAAGCAACATGGAATTAAAGTGAGTGTTAATGCAATGTTCTTGTTTGAATATGAACACTAGGAGCACGTGGTGCTGCTGGAGATAATGTTAAATTTAGTTATGAAGGGGGTGGATTCACTGTGTGTGTACGTGTGTGTGTGTGTGTGACATTGCATGCCAAGAGCAGAGGGTGTTTGTATTACCGCCACACTCCCAATTTACTTTCTCAGTTGGTCTGGAAGACAGAGAAAGTTTGTCAGTTTACTGTACTCTTGTCTTCCTCAGGCCATCTCTTCAATATGCAGCGTTCGGCACCTGTGGACCCCACAAAGATGGGGGTTGGAAGGGCTATCGCTGTCCTCACCTCTGGAGGAGATGCACAGGGTGAGGATGTGTGTATTTCTGTGTAAGACTAACCCTGTGGATGTAGAATAAGATTGCTGACTTGTTTGGGGTCAACAATCTAAGAATGAATCTAACAAGTTGGTGTGTTGAAACGTTTATACAACAAAACATGATCTGGTATTTAGTTTTTAGGTCATCAGTTTTCTATATTGATACAGAAAAGATCTGTTAATTAACAGTTTTTGTATTTTGTGATTCATGGGTGTTTTCATTGATACTATATGTTAAATTATTCTTTGATATTTGCATATTAGATTTGTGGCTTAGGTAAGTGCATACATTCTCCAGAAACGGGTTCATACCATTAGGAATTACCCCTATAAAAGCAGTTTTGACCATATTTGGAATGGTCATGAATATTAATGATGCTCCACATGTCAGTGCCTGCTTTCACACACATACAAACACAAAATAATTACACCTAATTTGTCCAAAAATGTTCGAACAAATTTGAGTAGATGCCTTGTCAAATGACTATTGTTTTAACTGATGTGGAAAAGAGGTTCAGGTTTGGAGTGAGTGAGTGAGCTATCTTTCCATAACAGCTCCTGAGTTATGTGCTGTGGATGAAGTATAGGCTAAATTATAATCAAACTTAGAGATGCTTTTAGAGTTGTATTTTGTGGGTTTGACGTATATTAAATCTGAAGGAAGTAATATCAAGCTCTGCATAAACAGAGGACTTTTTAATAATGTGCACTGCTGATCTTTCACTCAAGAGAAAAACAGCAAGAGCGGAGTGATATGACACAATGCATAAATGTGCATTAAACACATATATACTCAGCAGTTTACATGCTTCCTCAAACATACTCAGCAAATTTCATCATATACATGTTAAACTAACAAAATATACATTTAAACAGATTTTAAGCACTGAATAAATGTATAATCCATATGTCCATCATTTTGCATTCTGACGAGCAGTAAACATAAAAAAATGGCTGCCTGTTTCACAGAACTGCTCATTTAGTCTCCCTGCCCCACATACTGTACATATGAGAACCACATACATAGTATGTTCGATGCAAGCTTAGATAAACATAAAAATAATCATTGTTATAATCTTACTAGGAAAGTTTGTGGCCAGTCAATCGCAGCCTGAGGCGTGCATATTAATAGTCCCGTGTGCAACGTAATACAGTCAGTATTTTCTTCCAATTGGTTTACTTATCACTGGGATTTTACACTTAAAGTATTTACACAAAAACAAAGCAATAGTGTTTGATGCTCACAATATGGCCATTTCTATGTACTGAACTCTTATTATTCATTTCTGCCTGTGAATATCCAGATTTTCTTTCTATGGTACTTTTAATATTTCAAATTGTATACTGAAACTTTTGATGTTACAAACGTAATCCTTTAGTTTAACAAAATGACTTTTTTGACAGGTTTCAGTATTTTTGAATCAATGCATTATATAACAAATAAAATCTATAGAAATAAATTTGGGCCATCACAGTGGCGCAGTGATTAGCACGATCGGCTGGACCTCGGCTAGGTCAGTTGGCATTTCTGTGTGGAGTTTACATGTTCTCCATGTGTTTGTGTGGGTTTCCTCCGGGTGCTCCAGTTTAAGTCAAAAGATGTGGTATAGGTGAATTGGGTAAGCTAAATTGGCCATAGTGTATGTGTGTGAATGAGAGTGCATGTTTCTCAGTGATGGGTTGCAGCTGGAAGGGCATCCACTGCGTTAAACATATGCTGGATAAGTTCCATTCCGCTGGGGCGACCTCTGATTAATGAAGGGGCTAAGCCAAAAAGAAAATGAACGAATAAATAAATGAAATAAATTTGTGGAAAAAAGCAATACTGTTTTGTACTGGCAGCTCATTGTACTGTTATTATGTTTCAAAAAAAGTTATTAAAAGTCTCTTTTCAACATCAAACATTGTTGGAACAGAGATCAAGGTCCCACAATTTAAAGTCACAAATAAATATAAACCACACATATATTAAAAATCTTTGAAACCTAAAATTAACCTATATTTCATTCAGTATACTGTATCCTACTATTCAAAACTATTCAATGTTCAGTGTTATCTTTTATGTTCAGCAAGGCTGCATTTATCTGATTAAAAAAACAGTAATATTGTTTTTTTTAATACATCTTACTTTATTTAAGTAAAAACTGGGTTTTCTGCAACGTCACCACTGTCATATAATCATCAGTCATTCAGATTTGCTAATTAAGAAATGTTTCTTGTGTTTATCAATGCTGTTTTTAGTCAGGCTGATTCATAATTTTACAATATCAATGATAATTTTTTCCCTTGTATTGAAAGGTTAACAATTTGGAATGATATAGATGTGTGTACCATCTTTTTTAATACATTTAATACATCCTTGCTAGATTAAAATATTAATTCATTTAAAAAGAAATTATTTATTTATTTTAGAAACTGCAAACGATTTTAGGTATGTTAAATGATATCAAGTTCCAATGAAAAAAAAATTATTGTTGTTTTATGGAAACGAACATCAGCATCCAATGTTTTTTGAAATTCAGAAATTTGGATTCAAATGATAATAAACCATGACAGTTTCCAGTTGCACACCTTTAAATTAGTGTTTTGCTTTTGCACATTGAGAGAAATTTAGATATTTTTTTCATATAAACTCCAAAGTATTATTCGTGCCATGTTTACATTTAATATACCTTTCTTTATATACAATATGCTCATATACTACACTTATATTTTCAACTGCAAACTCATGAGTGATATTCAGGTTCCTCCAATTTCGCATTAAAATGCAAAGTATAAAGTCTCATGTGTGTGATAGATGATGATTTGAAGCAGTTGTGTTGGCTCCTTGATTACCTGATTGAACCTCCACCTCCTCATTTACTATAGCCGCCCTGTTGAATGAGCAACAGGGATCATATATCAGAGAGGTCACGAGGGGTGCTAAAGCTTTCACACTGACCTTTTATCCAACCTTTAGCTGTAGGAAAAAGAAGCGACCTTTAACCTTATCTTGTACCAGCTGGAGAATAAGTCAAATAACTGTGTAATGTCAACTAGTCCTATAAGAACCTTAACTATGGGGGTGGCATCATTCCCTCTCCCCCTCGCTCAATTCCCGCCCATGATCTCTCTGTCTCTCGCTCTGTCTGGGGGGTGTTATATTTAGCCGCTGACCTTTGGGGAAATGTGGTTGCTTTAGAGAGCTGGGCAATGAAGCTTGCCTGTTGTCCTCTCTGCTTCAATCTTAAATGAAACTCAAGCCACTTAGATTGCCCTTTTCAATGGGACTTAACCACCACGTGTGTATGTGGGAGCAGACTGGGTTGGGAATGTAACCAAAAAACGCTTTCCATTTAATTAATGGTTTAGTTGGATGTGTGTCACCAAAACGTAATTAAATCTGATGCTTGCGAATGACTTCAAATGTGTGAAACGTGGATGCGATTCATTGTTTATTATATCTCAGGCATGAATGCTGCTGTTCGAGCCACAGTGAGAGTTGGGATCTACACTGGTGCGAAAGTTTATTTCGTGCATGAGGTTTGTGCATCTAAACACACACACACACACACACACACGCACAATAATAAAGGAATAAAAGTGAAAGACTGGCATACGCTGTACAGAAATAGAGGGTATTTGAAATGCAAGTGATGTTCACCTATTCTGGAGAAATTCACTCTCTGATTCAATCAGATCTTGGTCAGTTCTAAACCCACTCAGTCTTTCTCAAAGTGTATGCATCATGTAACGTGTGTGTGTTTGTGTGTTCAATTTTAATGTTTGAATATTTGTGTGTGTCTAGGGTTATCAGGGCCTGGTTGATGGGGGAGATAATATCCGACAAGCGACTTGGGAGAGCGTGTCAATGATGCTGCAGCTGGTAATCTTTCTCACTCACTCGATAATCATTCTCACTCACTCACTTAGTCCCTGATTTTTTAACCCCCAATTACTCTGGCATATGTTTTATGTGGTGGATGCCCATCCAGCCACATCTAAGCACTGGAAAACACCCAGGCACACTTTCTTTCACACACACGCTCATACACTACAGCCAATTTTGTTTACCCATTTGACCTAAACTGCATGTCCTTGCACTTTACTTAAAAAAAATTGTAATCCTTAAAAAAAAGCGTCTAAAAATTATGTTACGAAGGGTTTACTTACTTTTTTTACCTTTGTGAACTGTTTCGTTATATTCGTGGCTGTTTTTGCCACATTGACTTCCATTATAATGACATTTTTTAATGCAAAGCATTGACACTATACTATCATGCATTCTTGGTTGTTGCTGGTTTTCCCTGTTGTCAAGAGGTGAAATTTGTACTAAAATATAAATTTGCCCTGAGTGTGTTGTTGAATCTTTGAAAAATTTTAAAGCATTTTACCAAAATATGTGTCAAAATAAGATTTGTCACCAAAAATAATTTCTCTTGCTGAAACACTGAACTTTGTTGCCAAATAAAGACTCAAAATCACATCAGAGGGGATGAAAACATCCCCAACAGCACACAAGGGTTAAGTAAAGTCAACTTATACTTATTAGGTTGTACTCACACTATGCTATCCAAACCATGCCCATGCCCGTTTCCCAGATCGTTTGAGAAGTGTGAGTGCTCTGAGTGTGGTTCACTTGGGCTTTGGCACGGTACGCTTGTAGTGTGAGTTCAAAACTGAATAGGACACATGACTTTTGGGGACTGTTGTGTGTTTA
Source organism: Danio albolineatus (assembly GCA_903798035.1). NCBI lineage: Eukaryota > Metazoa > Chordata > Actinopteri > Cypriniformes > Danionidae > Danio > Danio albolineatus. The sequence continues at coordinate 9,150,167 of CAIGQQ010034734.1, read as the reverse complement.
TTAATCATTCTTACTGTTTAATGAATGCAAACTGTCAAAGATTATTAAAGACTCAAACCTCTCACTGCACGACAGCTGCACCTCTAGCAAACCTCCTAATTCCTGCAACACGAGGACTTTATGATTGTTTATGAGCGTCAGCAGTGGCTGATCTGTTCGGGGGAATATCTGACTGTGTGTCACTGCATATCAAACCACCATAACGATATAATGATATAAAGAAATCTCCACTGTGCTGAGCGAGAGCACTTCTCTTAAACTGAACAGCGCATCATCGATGACGCAAGTGTGCTTAAGCCCGAATGCAATGTGATTGCGGGCCGTTGGGGGAGATGGGAGGGGTGACAAGCGTGCTTCGGCCCAGTTCAAGGGAACTGTACATAGTGTGAATACGCTAAGACAACGGGTTTTCTCACTTATTAAAAAACAAACGCTAGTTTGTAACCAATCGCTATTAACACTGTATTGATCTAATCTGTCAAATGATTTTGCATGAAGGTGTTAAATTGTTTGTAAATTGATTGATTAATTCTCAGGCTACATGTACATGATGATGTAATGATGTAGCCAAAAACATGATCGTTTTGCATGCAAGGCAAGTTTTTGGCTCTGTCACCTTGTTAGCGAACAGTACCTGTATGGAAGTGAGGTGGCTCTGAGTTGGTGTGATTGTAGAATTTGCTGTTTGTGCAAGATACATCTCCGCTGTTGGGTGTAATATGAAGTAAATCTACACCTTATTGATAAAGGGTTAGCAGGCGGTAAATAACATCTGAGCATGAGGTGCGTTATAAAAAATACTGGGTTCCACAAAATCGAATTGTGTTGAGAAAACATGAAGAAATTAAGCTAAATCATTAGTTTTTACAAATTTAAGTGGATTAAACTTGACCCAATTGGTCTCACTTTATATTAAGTGGCCTTAACTACTATGTACTTACATGTAAATATAATTACAATGTACTTACTGTGTTCATAATGTATTGCAGAACACTTCTGGCGCGCTTGAGATGGGATATGGGTAAGGTTGGAGACAGGTTTGGTGGTATGGGTGGGTTTAAGCGCGGGTTAAGGTGTAAGGGATGGTCAACAGTGTAATTAAAGATGTAAATACAGTAATTAATTACAGATGTAATTACATGCTGATATTTAATCAACCATAGGTACAATGTATAAACATGTATTTACACAATAAATACAATGTAACCAATTACTAAATACAGTGTAAGTACATATTAATTAAGGCCACTTGATATAAAGTGGGACCAAACAATTAAGTTGTACCAAGGAAAACTTCAAGAATTGTGTTGTTTTAGCTCATTTTAAATATAAAAGTAAACATTAATCATCATTTTGAGTCTGTGGTAACCATTGTATAAGTGTAATATTCAGGCTTTAGATTATTAAATATATATTTATATTTAAATATGTGCAACAATTCCTTAATTATTTAAAATGACTTTTCCTTACTGTGTGCACACAGTCCATAACTGTAGGGTGAGTTCATCAGCTTATTTGTGTATGCATGCTCGTGATCATGTTGTGTGGCACAACGCATATGGTATAATCACAAAATGGCAAAGTTCACCCAGAGAGTTCTGCTTTTGAGAGATAATGTTACACAGACACACACACACACACACACACACACACACACACACACACACACACA
>CAIGQQ010034734.1:9130476-9143858 GCA_903798035.1 Danio albolineatus | reverse complement strand
GTGTGTGTGTGTGTGTGTGTGTGTGTGTGTGTGTGTGTGTGTGTGTGAAGTTTCAGCTCAAAAGATCATACAAATAAGTTTTTATAACCCTTTTGAAAAATAGTGCCTTTTAGGCTTTGATTCAAGTTGTGCCATTTTGCTGGCTGTCACTTTAAATTCAAATTAGATGGTACTGTTTTCAAAAGAGGGAGGAGCCACAAATGGCAGTGCATCAGCATATCAGCAGACGTTTTCGTTATCTCTGTTAAAACAAAAACTGTCAACATGACTTAGTCCATGACATACTGTAATCTTTAGCAGCTACGGTGTGAACTTTTAATGGCTGCTTCTCTCTCAGGGCTGTTTATCCTCATGAGTGAGAGACCATCACTAGTGGGCGGAGCTTTCCCCTTCTCCTGTTCATGAAACAAGACATGTTCAAAAACAGAATGTCAATCAAATTGTTTTTGCAGACTGTTTTTTCAAGTGGGATTAAAAAATATATAATTAAGACATTTTACCTTTAGAGTAGGCTAGCTATATTCACACACTGTTTCTACGCAACTCTTTCAACCGCTTATAAAAGTTTGTATAATAGGTCCACTTTAAATTTTGTACTTTGTTGCATTGCGTTTAAGGGTTAACAGAATTGTCAGCAAAATAATGTCTTTGTTGTGCTTTTTTCAGTGTATAATAATGCTGGTTAACATAATCCAGTGTTTGTTTTCACTCTTCTAAGAATGTATGTATATGTTTACGTGCATTTACAGGTACTTGGCCTTAGTCACTGCTCTGTCATGTGGTGCTGACTGGGTATTTATCCCCGAAATGCCCCCAGATGAGGGATGGGAGGACCATCTGTGCAGGAGACTCACTTATGTAACATCTACAAACATTATCTCAATCTTATTTATCACTGTAATCAACATTATATTATGTCTGATATAATTATTCTCTCTCCATTGTCCAGCAAAGAAGCATTGGCAATCGTTTGAATGTCATCATTGTGGCAGAAGGAGCTTTGGATCGACACGGCAAACCCATCACCTGTGACATTATCAAGAACGTAAGCTGCATAAAAATAAGATGATGGTGATTTTTTTTTATTCACAGAATCTTAGTGTGCTATTTGTGTTCGTTTAGCTGGTGACTAAGAAGCTTGGTTTTGACACACGGGCCACTATTTTGGGTCACGTGCAGAGAGGAGGAACACCTTCAGCCTTCGACAGAATATTGGTATGATCTGAATTAGAATTTTCTGTATTTTTTGTTTATTTGATGAATCTGTAATATGGTTTCAGTAACATCTTCCACTGTTAAGGTTTACACATTGTTTTAGTGGAAGAGATCACAAGAGTGATGCATTATATCTGCCATTTAAATGTCTAACTTTTAACCATTTTCTTATGAGGGAGGCTCTATGAATGGGTGTACTATGTATACAATTTGAGGCTCAAAACAACGCTCCTTATATAACATTATTTTTTGACTTTCGTTAACTTTCGAAACATCCATTTTGTTTGACCATGCATTATTTTCTAGTTATAATAACATTATTCTAAACATTTTCAGAACATTTCAGTCTCATGTTGTATTGTGAAGGACGTTAACAAGGGAGTGCTGATCCAAACGGAAGTTTATTAAACAGAGATGGTCAGGCAAGCAACAACCAACACAGGAGCAAACAGATGTATACGGGCAATTCTGGAGTCGTGGTCATATAGCTGGTGGATGGTCAAAAGGCAGTCAGCATACAACGTAAACAAGCAAAACAAAGCAAAGGTCAGACACAGAAGGCAAGGAAAAGCACCTCGTAATGTTCACAATCAGTATAACAAGACTCAGCAATGGGAGTCTCAAAGTGAGCCGTATATATGTGTTTGTAATCAGTCCATGAGCAGCATCAGTTTCGTGTCTAATCCAAGGAGGCTTGGAACAGGTGTGTGTGTGTAGTGCATGACAGGAGTTGTAGTCCGTATAGAGGCAGGATTGTAGTTTGTGTAAATGTCCTTAAAATGTTATGTAAGATCATATTAGAACATTCCATCCACAATATATGAATGTTTTAGGCTATTGAAAATGCCCAGTTTTTTAGATGATGTATTAACACTATTTTTGCTTATTCAAAATGTTTTCATATTGCTTTAGTCTCATGTAATATTAATGTTCTCAGTACGTTGTTTAAAATGTTATTAGAACATTCCATTCTCATTATATTAATGTTCTACGAAAAAAAAAGTTCCAACGCTTTTTCCCATAAACATTATTTTAATAACATTACGTGCTAACATTTACACAATTTTTAAAGGAATGTTACAGAATGTTTTGAAAATGTTCCCTGAAAACAGGGAATAAGGCTATTATTTTAAAATAGTTGATGAAAGTTGATGCAACTACATACTCTCAAATATACTGCATTTTTCAGTGTAAAACTGGTTTAGCAGTGAAAGAAATTAAATATATTTTAACTGATTAATGAAAGTAAAAATATATTATTAATTTCCTTTCCTTTTCTTTCCCTAAGTTGCTAAGACTTATTCCCTTTAACATTTATTTGCATTATCTACATTTAAAATAAACAATGAAAGTAAATAGATGAAGTATCTTCAGGAATAATATGATTAATTTTGTGCATTTTTCATTACACAAAGAGACCAATCACTGAAATCACATCCTTGTAAAATAATAACCAGCACATTATAATGATTTTACACATGAAATGACACATTTGCAAAAATGACCCTTCTGTTTAGCACACCTCAACAAAACTTCCACCAACAAATTTCAGAATCAGATCATCAGGCAAAGAATAGCTGCAGTTTTGTGGCTGTTTAAATGCATCACATGAACCAGCAACTAATAATATGCATTTTCAACAACTTAGACGAACGAAAAACCTTTTACACTTGGTTCACAGCTGTATTTGTGTGATCCGCTAGTGTGAGCAGGTGTAAATGGCTCTGTGTTGTTCTCAGGGCAGCAGGATGGGTGTGGAGGCTGTGATGGCACTGCTGGAAGCCACTCCTGACACCCCTGCCTGTGTAGTCAGTCTTTCTGGAAACATGGCTGTTCGTCTGCCCCTCATGGAGTGTGTGCAAGTGGTGAGGAGACACATTTATGCACTCACAGACACACACACACACACACACACACACACAGCCTGACTTTGCTGCAAAAATGTTTTACATTTTGTTGTGTATTGACGTGGTAATCCCAAATTCACAAAGAACAAGATTTGTACAGAATGTGCTTGCTAATTTAGAAATGTATTTAAAAGTTTTTTTTGTATAATGATAACACTTTATAGTGATTACACTTTCCACTGTAAATAATGCAGAGTTCCACACAATCCCAACACAAATCGATTTTTAAGTGGATTGAACATAAAACAATCTAGTTGTCCTACAAAAAACCTGTGAATTGTGTTGTTTAAACTCGTTTTAAATAAGTAGATTAAAGAAGCTGCAAAAGTGATTTCCTTCAGTGTACATTAACCTTTAGTTACATTAGTCAATGCATTAAAAGACAGTAATACATTCGGTACAGTGTTGTTACACAATTATTAATAAACCTACTGATTTTCATTGTGTGTTGATGTTAGTTTGGTTTACATTAAATAATATTGGCTAATACATCACTAAAAGTTTGCATTGGTTATTGTTAAAAATTACCAAGTTAACGAAGATTAATAAGTGGTTTAAAAGTAGTTGACATGTTGACTTTAAAGTGTACTGTTATTTAAAAAAAATTAATAAAGTTAAAATATGCTTTAATTTAATATTAATTCTTAATTAAAATGTGTTTTACTGACAAAGTATGTACTTATATAAGAATAATGAGAGTAAAAACATAATGTTGTAAAGTGTTATTACAATTAAAAATAACTAGTATCCCTAAAATGGCTTCTCATCTTACACTGTTAGACATTTTATTGTATTTTTGCGATACTTAATGGCAGCTCTGTTACCAGCAATTTACCGCAACTGCCCCTTTACGGTAACTTACCTGTAAATGTGTTTTACAGTAGCAGAGCACTACTGCAATTTCATTTTTACTGTAAAATAGACTTACAGCAACTTATTTTTATGATAAAATGCCATTTAACACATTTTAATTTTACAGTATGATAATTTTTATGGTACTTTTATTGTTATTTATTTATATTTTGATTCGATTATTTACCGTAAATTCCTAAAATCCAGTTACTGTAAAAGTTTCAAAACTACCCCGTATTACTGTAGTGAACTGTAAAGAATGTAGTATTTTACCAGGCGCTTTTGAGGTAAATAACTGTTAAATTGTGGCAAAATCTAACAGTGTAATAACAGCAAAAGTATTTTGTCCTACAAACAATGACTACGTCATATCCTTCATGTAGTTAAAAACTAGGGCTGTCCAAAAATTAATCGTGATTAATCACATCCAAAATAAAAGTTTAACATAATATTTGTGTGTGTACTGTGTATATTTATATTATGAATATATAAATACACAAATGCATATACTTGATAAAATGTTGGTTTATATTTAGATATCTAAAAAATATATGTGTATGACACAAATTTTACATTTGAATATGATGTAACTACTTTTATGTAACTTTTTTATATATAGTTTTGGCTTCTATGAATGTGTTTATCACATATACATAATAAATATATATAACACACACACATATTATGTCAAAACAAACTTTTATTTTGAATGTGATTAATCACGATTAATTTTTGGACAGCCCTATTAAAAACACCAAATATTGGGACCAAAAGAACAGCGTTTATTCTACAACAGAACATTTTGACCCAACAAGTATTGTTTCCTTTAAAAACAATATTAATTTTCCCCCCCAAAAAAATAAAATGCAATTTTACAACCCATTTAATGAATGAATTTTGTTTTTTTGTTGCTGAGATCTATGGATGCAAATGTTTGGTTTGTTGATTTGTACTCTTGTTAAGTCATTTAAATCTTCTCGTGCCTTTTTTTAGACAAAAGAGGTGACCAAAGCCATGGCAGAGGGCAAGTTTGAGGAAGCTATTAAGCTCAGGGGAAAGTAAGTTCTTTATCACTGACTTTCTTTTTTAGATGCTACTAACCGTATATTTGATTGATCTACTATTTCTCTTTTGCAGGAGTTTTGAGAACAACTGGAACACGTATAAACTCTTAGCCCATGTGACGGCCCCAGATGTGAAGGTGTGTATCATTCAGCCTTTCAGCTGTTGCCTTTTTTAAAACTGATTTGTCAAAAGTTTGGAAATGTTCAAATTTGTTCTTGTTTTTTTGAAGGACGTTTCTTCCAGCAACCTATACTTGCATTTATGTGTTTAACCCATCAGCTCTCATTGAATTCACACTTGAAAATGATATACAGCAGGATATATGCACTGAGTCACCATGCAGCCTAGTTTAGATTTAGCCCTAATAATGTTTTTAAATGTACTGAGAAATAGTTTACCGTTAAGCGGTTAAAATGTGACTGGTCAGTTCTACATATCTACCTTGTAGATTTGGGAGAAAGATTTCCCAGATTACCAATGAGGACTGGAAAAAGTCTATCAAGGTCATAAGTACATGTTCTATTAACTCAAGACACCAACTAATCCAATATAAAGTAGTGGATCGGCTTCATCATTATAGGGTTAAGCTTAGCAAATTCTACCCCTCCATCTCCTTTAACTGTAACAAATGTGAATCTGCGGAGGGCTTCTTGGGAGATCTTTTTTTGGTCATGCCCAAAACATTTAGAGTTTTGGAACGAAATTTTCAGATTCTAAAGATTATTCTCGTGACCAAGCCCCTGATCCAGCAATCCCTGTTTTTGGTTGGTCTGACTCACTTCGTGGGTTCATTCAGCAAATTTAAAAAGTAGTCCAATATGGTATGGTGGTAGCCAAAAAATATTCTATGTCTATGGAAAAAGGCATCAAAACAACTTTTTAAATCCTGTCTTTCTGAACTGTCTAGCGCTTTTAGAGAGACTTAGACATAATATTTCTGATAGCATTGCTGGCTTCGGAGCCACCTGGAAACCCTGATGGATGATCATCATCATCATCATAAAACTGGAGGAAATGATTTAACAATGGTTTTAATATCTTTTTTTTCTGTCTTTTTTTTTTTTTGCCATTCTGCCTTTACAGTTGTTGTTGCTTTTTTGTATTGCACTGTGTTTCTTTAAGGTGTAAATAAAAATATATTATTAAAAATATGATAAATACAATAATATTTTGAATTTACTTTTCAATTTAAAATAACAGTCTTTATTGCTAATACAGTGTAAAAGGCAGTTTGTTCTTGGAATTAAAAGATGATTTGTTTTAGAATCATTACTACAATCCTCATACTCTATATGATCTATTATTAGTGATCAGACATTAGTATATTGTTCTTATTATTATCAATGTTGAGACATTTTTTGCTTTCTATTTTATATTGAGTCGTCATATTAGCAATAATTCTTAGGATCATGTGAAGCTAAACACTGAATTTATGACTTAATATGTAAATCACATGTATTTAATCAAGTAAATGCAGCCTTGGTGAACAGTAAAAGTCTTCTTTTAAAAACATTTGAAACATTTTTAATTTTCCTTATTACATACTTCCATATTTCCAATACTTTTAACAAAAACTTCTGTATATTTTCTTACTTTCATTCCATCTTTGTCTTTTTCTCTAGAGTAATATAAACATAGCTATTCTGAATGTGGGAGCTCCGTGTGCAGGAATGAATGCAGCGGTTCGTTCAGCAGTCAGGATCGGCATCCTTCAAGGACACAACATGCTGGCTGTTCATGATGGCTTCGAGGGACTCGCGAATGGAACTGTAAAGTATTTGACATACAAAAGGAATCCATGAGTCCGCGTGAAGAAATCCATTCAATTTGTATTAATCTCTTTCTCCCGCACCTGTCAGATTGAACCAATGGCATGGGGTTATGTGGGAGGCTGGACAGGCAAAGGTGGATCTATTTTAGGAACCAAGAGGTACAACAAAAGATGTTCTTATGAATTATGTTCATTCATTGAATGGAAAAAACTGCTGTTTTAGTGATTTAAAATAGTGTTTTTAAAAGTTTGGGTTCAATAAGAATGTTTTATTGTTTTTAAATTTAAGAATTATTTGGCAAGGGTGCATCAAGACCTGCTGTTTTTACATTTTCAACATCCAGTAGTGCGTTTTTTTGCTGTTTGAGCATGGAAAAGTCTACTTAAAAGGGTCTTTTGCAGATCTAATGTACTGATACACATGCATTTTCTACCCCAGCTGTTTGCTTTCACAGATATAACTATACCTGTATGGACTTTTGTTTTTATGTGCTTTTGACATAACTTTTTTAACTTTAATTTTGTTTTAAATCTCATGAGCCATCTGACAGCTGACATTCTGCATGCGAGCTATGTTTTTGTTTGCTTAGAAAACCATAGATCAGGAGTCAAAGCTGAAATGGTTTAGAACGCGTCGATTTTTGTTTTTGTTTGGGTATCCAAAGAGCAAAAGGTACTGCCCTCTTCGGGAAAAGGGGGTGGGGAGCAGCACTTAATTTGCATATAAAGAGACACACAAACGTTTTACAGGATGGTAAGAGCTCAAGCTTCACAGACACACTTATGCCGAGTTCAGACTGCATGATTTTTGCCCCGATTTTGAATCGTCGACAGGTTTTGAGAAATCAGCGACAAATGCCTGAAATCACAGGCAAATCGGTGCTCGTGCACGCGAGTGACAATCACACAGTATGAACTATCAAAGACGCGATCTGAGAGAATCTCCAATGAGTCACCGATGCCCAGGAGATATTTGGCGTGCTAAATATCTGGAGCTGTCGGCGACTCAAATCATGCAGTCTGAAATGTGTTTTGACTGAAAATAAAATCGGCGATCGCCTACAACCAATGAGAGAGCAGCATTCACTAGTGTGGGTACCTGCAGGCCAGCGGGAAGTTTAAAGCGCTCATTTTCAGTTTAATTAAAGCCAAAAAATGGAGGAAAAATCTGTGTAAATTTGGCAGGAGCCCCCGTGTCTGTTTGACGTGTCATGTGAGCAATATCACAACCTAACCCGGTCAAAAAAATAAAAAAGTTAAGGAGAAATTGCTATTTCCCTTCAAAGCCAGGTGAGCAAATATGTACATTTTGTACCCCATTAAAGGCTTCTTTCTCGTTATGTAATACCAAAAGATATACTACGTGTTTTTGGGTGTGAGACGTAGTTTGGACAAAGTTGTCGCCGATTCTTCCTATTTTGAAGTCATGCAGTGTGAAACTCCCTGTCGCCGATCCATCTTGCAGTGTAAACAAAGCAGCGACAAAACGCAGCCCAGATAATCATGCAGTGTGAAAACATCTGTGACACGACTACTTTGAAAAGCATGCAGTCTGAACTCGGCATTAGTGAACAATTGAGATTTATGTTGTTTAAATAGATCAAAGTGACATTGTTATTCAAATATATACATGTCAATTAAATTGAGCTGTTTTCTGTTTGAAGTCATGAAAAAGTTATTTTGTTATTCTTTATTTATTTTAACATTTATAAATATGTTTAATTAACTGTGAATCCTGTTAAAAGTATGAAATGCGAGTATATTAAATTCCATCCAACTGTTAATATTGGTTAATATAAGCACCTTTTATTTGTAATGCCAACTGATACATATTGATTAAACTGCATGCTGTCAGAGAACATATTCACAACCACAAAATATTCCAGTGTCTCCACATGCGTCTGATTTAAAAAGAAAAGTTCTTTCATAACAGTAAACTACCCTATTGACCCAAAACTTTTAATTGTTTTATGTAGTGTGTGATTTACTGAAAGAGCATTTACTGAGTCTCATTCACTAAACATGCGTACACACAAACGTGTGAAATGTGCAAATGGAGGTTTTCATGCACCTGCTTCAAATGTTATCACTCGATTGAATGGGCGTTATCTGCTGATAGATATGGGCCAGTAGGGGCCTTCTGTCATCATCCATCCACATGGTGTAACGTTATTGGTGACACTGACAACAGTGGTGAGGATCCAATCGCAGATTTAATTTAAAGTTAGTACAGCAGTGGTCATCAGGGGCAAACAGATGTATACAGGTTAATCAAAATCGTGGTCTATAAACAGGCAAAAGGTCAAAAGGCTGGCGGCAGGCATGGATAAACAAATAAGCAAGGCTAAGATCAAAACACAGAAGACATGAACAAAGGAAACGCATTATAAGGTTACAATACAGGGAACAATACTCAGCAATGACTGTGTGTGTATATGTGCTGCTTATGTAGTGTGTGTAATCAGTCTTTGACGGTCCTCCGGTGGTGTGTGTGCAATCAATCGTGATATAGAGCAAGAGGTGTGTGTGTGTGCTGCATGACTGGAGTTGTAGTCCTTTAACCAGCAAATCTGTTGTTCACGGAAGTGTGTGTGTCAACCAGCGATCTCTGGCTGTAGAGATCGCTGGTGATCGTGACACATGGTTAATCAGCTATACTAATAGAGAAGACTCCAGATCTGTTTTTGCGTTACTGTGACGGTTGGGTTTAGGATTGGGGTAGGGATAGACGTTAATAAAGTTAATAAAGTAAAATATAAGTATAATATAAGTAAAATGGAAACTGTAATAAATAATATAAATAATTTTTGTTAACTTCCGGCCGCTGCTGTATGTGATCTTTGTCTGATTAACCATGTGGATGGATGATAACAGCCTACCAGTATGTGCAGAAGGCCCCTACTAGCCCATATCTATCAGCTAAAAAACACAGATAACACCCAATCAATCCAGTGATAACATTGGAATCAGCTGTTTCATCATTTAGGCTTAATCAAAACTTACCTACTAAAATTTTATCTATATCTATGGAAATATTCAAGAACAATTTATACCACACATACAAAATATTCATGTATGCCCGGGGCCTTATAAACCTGTATAAAAATCGTATAATTTGATATGTTATTAAGAAGGAGAATGAATAATAATTGTCTCATCTTAAATATATTTTGACTTATAATTTTCTCTGAACAAATGTAAATTCACTAACAGAGGAACAGGTTTACGAACAAATTCATGTGTGTCCGCATGTGTTGAGAATGAGAAGTTCAAATGTGTGTGTGTAAATGTGAAAATGTGTACAACTGTTAGTGAATGAGACCCACTGTCTTTGCTTCTCTTTCTTTCTTCCTCTATCCCCGTAGGTCACTGCCGGCTAATATGATTGAAGAAATCAGCCTGAATATAGCCAAGTTTAACATCCATGCCCTGGTCATCATTGGAGGGTTTGAAGTAAGAAAATCTCAAACATTCGTGCCAGTGTGGAACATCAAAAATTTTCATTTTTCAGTTGCATACCTGCTGCCTCACCCTGCTGTTTATGTTTTCACATACTCTCGCTTTCTCTTTGTTTAGGCCTTTGTTGGAGGCTTGGAATTAGTGACTGCCAGAGAAAAATACGAGGAGTTGTGTATTCCTCTGGTTGTCATTCCAGCAACTGTGTCTAATAATGTTCCTGGATCAGACTTCAGTGTCGGTGCTGATACTGCGCTCAATACTATCACAACTGTGAGAAACAAACGCATGCACAGGCACACAGACATATACATATTTAAATGCAGACGTGTTAGTAAGTTAAAAATGAATCGACGTACAGATGTGTTAACAGGGCAAATAGTAATGAGAAAGCAATCCTATAAAGAACTTCTTCAAAGTCTATACCAACAGCAGTGCAAATTAGTTTTGGGTTACAAACAAGCATAGCCAATGATAACATTTTGATAACTGTGTTAAATAATGTTGTAAATACTATTAAATCAAAGCCTTATTAAATCCTTTTGCATGATACATTTTAATACTCTCATAAATTTTGCATCTAAATTTTTTTTTAAAAACAGACAAAACAAATTGGGTAAACTGAAAACTAGACACTCAATTTTTTATAATAATAATGACGCTGGGCAAGCATCAATCACTATGAATTTCATCCAAAATACAAGTTTTGTTTTTACCTAAAATATGTATACAGTATATACTACTACAGGCCACTTTATTAGGTACACCTGACCAACTGCTTGTAACACAAATTTCTAATCAGCAAATCACATAGCAGCAACTCAATGCAGCAATAGGCATGTAGACATGATCAAGACGATCTGCTGCAGTTCAAACTGAGCATCAGAATGGGGAAAAAGGGTGATTTAAGTGACTTTGAACATGGCATGATTTTTGGTGCTAGACGGGCTGGTCTGAGTATTTCATAAACTGCTGATCTAGTGGGATTTTCACACACAACCATCACTAGGGTTTACAGAGAATGGTCTGAAAAAGAGAAAATATCCAGTGAGCGGCAGTTCTGTGAGTGCAAATGCCTTGTTGATGCCAGAGGTCAGAGGGGAATGGCCAGACTGGTTCCAGCTGATAGAAAGGCAACAGTAACTCAACTACAACGGAGGTATGGAGAAGAGCATCTTTGAACGCACAGCATATCCAACCTTGAGGCGGATGGGCTACAGCAGCAGAAGACCACACCGGGTGCCACTCCTGTCAGCTAAGAACATAAAAACGGAGACTACATTCGCACAGGGTCACCAAAACTGGGCAATAGAAGATTGGAAAAATGTTGCCTGGTCTTATGAGTCTTGATTTCTGATGAGTATTGTTGCTGACCATGTCCATCCCTTTATGACCACAGTGTAGCTACTTCCAGCAGGATAATGCACCATGTCGCAAATCATCTCAAACTGGTTTCTTTAACATGACAATGAGTTCACTGTCCCAAAATGCCCTCCACAGTCACCACATCTCAATCCACCTTTGAGATGTACCTTTGAGATGTGGTGGAACGGGAAAATTGTGCAGCCGACAAATCTGCAGCAACTGCATGATGCTATCATGTCAATATGGACCAAAACCTCTGAGGAATATTTCCAGTACCTTGTTCAATCTATGCCACAAGGGATTAAGGCAGTTCTGAAGGCAAAAAGGGTCCAACCTGGTACTAGTAAAGTGGCCAGTGAGGGTAAAGCTGTGTGTGCGTATTGATACAAATAATATATTAATTGAAATATCTATGTAACAAAATTTGTATCACATATACACAATAAAGAAATTTATATAAGATTCCCACACATATATAATGTCAAAACAAACTTTTATTTTGGATCTGATTAAGCACGATTAATCTTTGCATAAATAATAATAGTAATAACGATAATAATAAATAGTTTATTAATTTCAAAGTTATGCAGAACTAGCATTATTTGTTGAGTAAAATACAAAACTGCAAAATGGCCAAGTACATGGGGAAAACCAGTATCAGAATTTTTTTTCTTGAAAAAAGTGTTTCTTGTGTTTTTGCTTAATTGTATGAACAAGTGTTCATTTTAGGCCCTAGTCATGACATTTCTTTGCTATTTTATATAGGTTTTTTTAGTAAAACTATCCTTTTTGATGCCAAAAGTTTTGTGTTGGCACAAGGAAATCTGGTCATATGTGCATAATCATCTTTTTTGTGTCTTTTCAGACATGCGATAGGATCAAGCAATCTGCTGCTGGAACAAAACGCAGGGTTTTCATCATTGAAACAATGGGGGGATACTGTGGATATCTGGCAACCATGGCAGGATTGGCTGCAGGGGCTGACGCTGCGTATGTCTTTGAAGACCCCTTTGGCATTCATGACCTGGAGGTGAGACTTGTTTGATTGGATTGAGGCTGTTGTTTGTATGCATAATTTGTGTCATTATTTTTAACTGTTAAACATCTGCCTGTGGAAATAGGCAAACGTGGAGCACTTACTGGAGAAGATGAAGACCACAGTGAAAAGAGGCCTCATCCTCAGGTGGGTGGGATTTTTTTTTCATAATTTTTGCATCTTTTCATGCTTTTCCCCCCATAAATGTTTAGTTAAATTCTGCTGTAATCTAGATTCTCTATTTTTTGCCAACACTCAAAATAACATCAAACTGTGTTTCCTTTAGAAATGAGAAATGTAATGCAAACTACACTACAGATTTTCTCTTCAACCTCTACTCAGAAGAGGGCAAAGGAGTGTTTGACTGCCGCAAGAACGTCCTTGGCCACATGCAGCAGGTACTGGTGTACAGTACAGAGTTTTATGTGTTTTTAACATTGTTACAGTATATCTTGATACCTTGTATGAAATCTTGTTATATTTCTCAATTAATAACTTTTTACAATCATGTTTTCAGGGTGGAACACCTACACCATTTGACAGGAATTTTGGCACAAAGATGGGAGCTAAAGCAGTGCTGTGGCTGACAGATAAACTGAAGGAGTGTTACAGACATGGTGGACTATCTATCTATCTATCTATCTATCTATCTGTCTGTCTGTCTGTCTGTCCGTCCGTCCGTCCGTCCGTCCGTCCGTCCGTCCGTCCGTCCGTC
>CAIGQQ010034734.1:9111803-9125431 GCA_903798035.1 Danio albolineatus | reverse complement strand
TATATATATATATATATATATATATATATATATATATATATATATATATCAAGCCAAAAAAGTCTGTGTGTTTGGCTTAACTTTATCATAATAATATTTGCATTGCAAGATTGTTCACTAAAGAAAAAAAGAAAAAAAGGTTCTTGAGTTTCTTTTGCTCTAAATAGTAAGGTAACCAAATGAAGTGCTGTATAGAGCCTATATAGAGCCTGTAATGGTTCTCAAGCGGTTTGATTTAATTGGTGTTATGTAGCACTTAAAGTGTTTCCCCTATTATTAATTCCCCTATGACTAAGAATTCACTTTTAATGCAACATAACACTTAAAGCATACAATTTAGCACCACTTACACTCTAAAAAAAAGGTACTAAATAGCACCAAAACTGGTTCTTTGGTCGTAACGAGGGGGTAACCTTTTTTGGTGCTATACAGCACCTTAAAAAATAGGTGCTATATAGTACTTTTGTCAAATGGTGCTATATAGCACCTATTTTTTAAGGTGCTCATAATGTTCCTTTACCCTTTCCGCAAATAAAACCGGCATAAGAGTTATGAGAATTAGCTATAACAACAAGTGCTTACCAGTAGTAGTGGTGCTATATAGCACTTTAAACCCCCCAAAGAACCACTGAAAAACCTTTATGGCGCTTTAAAGGTTCTTTACACAGTAAAAGTGCTATATAACACCCTGACCACCTTAAAGAACCACTGAAGAATCTTTATGGTGCTTTAAAGGTTCTTAACACAGTAAAAGTGCTAAATAGCACCTCAAATACCGTAAAGAACTACTGAAGAACCACTGAAGAACCTTTTTTTAGAGTGTAGTTCTTATGAAATTATTCTTTTTTTGTCTGAAAATTAAATATTATTTTGCTGGAAAATGAAAGTTGACCTTACTGGTTTATGGAATGTGTGAGATCTGTTGTAATGAACTATTCATGTCAAAGGTTTACTGTTCCTATCGGATGTTTGTGTGATTTTCATGTGATGTAGTTTAATGCAGGTCAAAATCATTGTATAAACCCTATCAATGTTTTGCTTTCAGCACATAATAATTTTATTTGTAATGTAAGAAAATAAGTTATTTTGAATATCTTGAGGCATTTTGTTGCGTTTGGGAAATGAATTGTTATAATTTTTTGGCTGTGAAGGGAAATAATTCAAATTAGGTTACACTAAAATATCTTATTTTAATGTAGCTTATTTGCTTTTTTGTTGGTTTAGCCACACAGCTGTCTATAACAATCACTGCATAAAAATAACCCATGGCTTTTTTAGAATATATACTGCATCCATCTGAAACCCCATCAAGTGAAGTTTAAAAAAGAAACACTTTCTGTCTGCCTCTTTTAATACTTCCGTCAGTGAAACAGGGTCAACCCAACACCTAAAAATGATGTTTCCTTCCCTTGCTACTTTAAAAAGTTGATAGTTGCACCTCTAGTAATGCAAAGTTTTTAGTGCTTGGTGAGAAAGTGAGAATGTGTCTTTACCCATGGATGAATAGTCTCTCAACGAGTTTATGCCTCTGTGCTGGTTTGTGCTGATTGACATTTGCGAAGAGGAAGAGTGAAATACTGTGGTTTAGTTTTTTTGCCTGTCTGACACAGTGGTGTTGCAAACTTCCACCTTGCATTGCTTGACTCATTATCAGATGTCTTGTGTGAAACGTGTTCTCATGAATGAGGAATATACAGGATGGTGATTTATTTTTTTTATTTTTTAGCCCCATTTCCCTTTTTTCCATGTGCCTGTCATATGGTGTAGAACGTCAGATAGTGTTGAAATGCTGTTTTGAAGGCACGATGAGATTTGTTTTCAGGTCCCAAAGAACATTCAGGATATATTTTACAAAGCAAAATATTAAATGAAGTATGTGTAAATATTAAAAGGGATAGTTCACCCAAAACTGAAAATTCTGTCATAATTTACTCACCCATCACTTTGCAAAAGCCTTTGAACACAGAAAAAGATATTTTGAAGACTTTTGTAATCTGGCAGCCATTGACTTTTGTAGTACTTATTTAATGTATTACTGATGTCAATCGTTACCGGTTTTTAACATTAAAACATATTTTCTTTTGTGTTCATCAGAAAAAAGAAAAAGTTTGGAACCACTTGAGGGCGAGTAAATAGTGATACAATTTTTTTTTTAGTTAGGGGGTGAACTATCCCTTTAATATAAAAGCTGAATCTTTTTTATTCTGCTTTTAATGAGTGGATGTTATCTTATCCTAATAGGGCTGCACAATATTGGAAAAATCTGATATAGCAATATTTTATTTTTCTGCCATAAATATTGCGATATGAATGCAGTTTCACAAAATAGTTTGAATAGCTCTGTTTGACGGTTTTATGGGGAGCCTAACAGTATTCAGTTACAGAAATCAGATAGTCACAATGCAAAAAATGGTTTTCTTACTTTGTTTGCGTCTCGTTTCCAGTCCAAATATCCAAAAATTCTTAGAGCAAGTAAAAATATTGTTTAGTTTCCACCATCAGAGGAAATATGCCAAAATCAGGAGATCTTCCTTAAAACAAGCACAATTATGGGTGAGAGAAATTATCTTGTTTTTTCAGACTGAACATTACATATGCTCGCGATGCCACTTTTGCGAATGCGCACATTGCAATATTGATGCTAAAATGGTGTATTGTGCAGCCCTATATCCCAATATATTTCATAAATTAGAAATAAAGAATTGTTAATTAAATAAACACAGAACAAACCTAATCCCACGGGCATAATAAAACATTCTCTTTCTCTATAGATGAAGGCTGTGTCGATAGCTTTGACGGTTCTCTTTCATTGTTTGGGACAGAAGTATACACTAGGTAGTGCACTTATATTTTTTATTAAAATGTATGCATTTTAAAAATTGTATGGCAGGTTTTTGATGCTTTTGATATGGACGAATTATGTGCTTTTTAGGGGAAGAACCTGTTTGCCAAAATCAGCCTTC
The DNA here is from genome assembly GCA_903798035.1 of Danio albolineatus. Taxonomy (NCBI): domain Eukaryota; kingdom Metazoa; phylum Chordata; class Actinopteri; order Cypriniformes; family Danionidae; genus Danio; species Danio albolineatus. The sequence continues at coordinate 9,122,468 of CAIGQQ010034734.1, read as the reverse complement.
GTGTTCTGAATGTATCAGGAGTCCTGGATGTGCTTGGTGCACACAAATGGTAGGTTACATCATGTGAATGAACTGAAATGTGTATTATTTGAAGCTGCTGCCTGAATCTGTTTCCAATTATCATAACTGAGAAGATGTATTTGTTTGAGTATTATAAATTTGTCAGTCTGTGTTAGAGGAGCATCTATTATACACCATGACAAAGTTTTGTGCATGTTTGGGGGCTCTTTTCCTGCTGTGGTACCTGTGGTTATGCATGCTTTTTCTATGCAAACTAACCAAATATGCCAAAATACATTTAGCGTCGCATGTTGACCTTAATAGTCTTTTTGCTGAGCCTAGTAACAGTGTTAAAGCACTATATTCAAGTAGGGTTTTGAATGTACCATCTACTATTTCCTTTGTTGAAACTCTCGTCATCTCTTGTATAATGTTCTGGCTCAGTTTGACCTGTTTTCATTTTGAGTTGTTGGAACTTCTAACCTACTAAGTTTTGTGAGGTTTTGTAACTCTTTCTCATCATCAACATCATGATCATGCATATAACATTTTAACACTTTGATATATTGTTAAATTGGCCATAACAAATTTGTATTATGGTAATGTTAGCAGGTCAGTTTTATGGTTTAAACTGTTAAAACAGGCGACGCAGTGGCGCAGTGAGTAGCGCTGTCATCTTACAGCAAAAAGGTCGCTGGATCAAGCCTCGGCTAGGTCAGTTGTCATTTCTGAGTTTGCATGATCTCCCCGTGTTAGTGTGGGCTTCCTCCAGGTGCTCCGGTTTCTCCCACAAGTCCAAAGACGTGGTATAGGTGAATTGCGTAAGCTAAACTTGTCCGTAGTGTATGTGTGTGAATGAATGTTTGTTGATGTTTCCCAGTGATGGGTTGCAGCAGGAAAGGCATCCACTGCGTAAAACAAATGCTGGATAATTTGGCGGTTCATTCTGCTGTGGCGACCCCAAGTTAACAAAGGCACTAAGATGAAAAGAAAATGAATGAACAGTTAAAATACACATATTAAATAAGATGTCTTTGTTATGTACTGCTTATCGCCTCTAATGGTGTTTTCATTAACATGTATGCATTTTGGTTGGTGCTTAAAGTAATATCATGTGCGTCTGTGGTGTCAGTTCATGCATATATTAATTTAGCTGTAAATCAGACATTGTTTGCAACATTGCTAGTGCATTATCAGTTTGAACTTTGTTAAAGCAAACTAATAAAAGTGTTAACTCACTCTAAAATGAAAAATGTGTTATAAATTATATAAATAATTATCAATTATAATAATTATAAATATTAAATAAATTAAATTATATAAATTATTTTATATTTATATTATAATTATATATTACTCATGATGTTATTCATGATGTGAGATCTTCATTGATCTTCATAACACAAATTGACATAATTTAGAGTAAATCTGAGACCTGCCTCATACTCTATAGACAGCAAGTGTCTCGAAAAGGAACCAAAACTTTTATCAGAAACTTTCATGCGACTTCAGTGGTTCAACTGTAATCACACGAAGCTCCAAGAACAGTTTTGTGTGCCAACAAACTGTAAAAGCAAATTTGTCGGCCTATATCTTCTCTCCCACATCAGTTTGTGTGTGTGTTCACCATATGTAGTGCGACACATTGCCATTGGAGTTAACAGTGCAACAGGCAAGCATTGCATTGCCAATAGTAAACTTAGACATTGGTGAACAAAGTCGTTTCTACATTTTAGAACCCAAAGCTGTTCTTGGAGCTTTGCATGTGCATTTGAACCAATAAACTCACATCGAATGTTTTGACAATATTTTAGATTAACTTTTTTTGGACTTTGAACATCTAAAATATATATAAAATATCTTACTTTGTGTACCAAATATGAATAAAGGTCTCAAGGGATTATAATGACTTGAGGGTTATGATTACTAACAGAATTTTAAGTTTTGGAACCCTTTAAGGCAGGGGCGCCCAATTTTTTTCTGGTATGAAGGGCCAAAAAAAAAACAAATATCAATAGCCATGGGCCAAAGATAAATATACCTAACTATTTTACATTAAAGTCGCCATAGGTAATTTGCTAATTTATTTCATAATATTTAAAAATAAACAAAAAATGTTACTTTGAATTGTATTGACTAATGCATTATAGTTTTTTTAAATTATAATTGCAATAAAAACATAAACAATCACATTTATAACACATTGGAGTTCAGTTCTGAATGCACCAGTCAAGCGGAACCTACCTTTGCCTTGATTTGATCACCAAAGTCCTTTATCCGTTGGGTGACAGTATGTACATTTTAAAATAAATCTGATTCATTAACACCATTTAAATCGAAGCATTCCTTTTTTTGTAGCTTAACAATAAAACAAACAAATAAAATTAGTCTGAACGCATAACGTCATAAAACCAATGCGAGTGGAAAGTTTTGCAAGTGATCTCAGACTCATTATCTCGTTTTCATAATGTCTAATGAAATACACTATAATCCGGCGTAAATTAGGTCATGATCAAGCAGAGCCATTATTGATAAGGTTACTACAACACAGATGCAAAAACAGATGCTTGTTTGAGGGCATTAAATAATGGCCGAAGAATGCAAATTCAAGAATATTAGCCAGAAGAGTCACTTTCTCTACATTTCAGCGCTCACTATTTACTGTTTTTTTTTAGGTACACCAAAAGAGTTATTACTAAATCAAGCTGATACTAAATCTGTCACAAGGACTACAGTTTTCTACAACTAAAAGGGCTCATACTTTATCCATTTTACAAGTTGTAAGATAACTCTTTGGTGTCTCCAGAATGTGTCTGTAAATTTTCAGCTCTTACAAAGTTCACAGTACACACACACATTTAACTTTGCACTATTTTTGCACATCTACTCACAACAAATGTAACAAGATGCAAGTTAATATACACTGCTCTATGGATATCCGTTATGTTACTGCATGAAATAAAGCCAATTTAACGCCCACAAAGTGTTTTTTCAAATGAGATTGGAGTGTCATCTTTTATAGTGTTATTGACACTATACGCAGCTGCAGTGAATGCAGCGGTTATGAATTACATATCAATTTTACCATCTTTATTATATACATGCACTGTTTTAAAAACATTTTCAACATGTAAAACTTATTCTTGAGGTGCAACTGGTCACAGATAGTTGGAACATCTTTTAATCCCAGTTTCTTAGCAAGTTCTGCCTTGTGGATATGATTATACTCCGTTACTATGGAGATATGTTAATACATGTCTGTCAATGAATTTGGTGGGCAGGGAAAAACACACTCCTAGCTCATGTTGCGGTGAGCCTCAAACTTGCTGGTATTTGGATCCTATTTTAACTTGAGGGAATTTAAAAAGAGAGAATTGTTGTGTTTATATCACTCCAAAATGACTGTAAACACAGTATACCTACAAACAGTTCTGTCCAAACAACTTCCAAAAGTAGATTTTTCATCATTGGTGCACTTTAATATTGAAATGTCTTATTTTTAACAACTGTTCTTCGTAACTGATTGTAATTAATGCAAATGTCCTTGTGATGCAGAACTTCCTGAAATCGGGTGAATCTAATGAACGACGCTGTGATTCTCCCAAGTCACTGAAAGAAAGGAATTGTGAAGATGATCGTGTGATCAATCCTGGAAAACATCCATTGAATTATGTGAAGAACAATGACCTAAGCAGTGATTCTGATAATGTGGTCCAACTCAAACCTCAGAATGTCAACATTAAACTCCGAGTTGGTGAGCTTAAGACTTCAGCTCAGACGATCTTTAGCTTGAAACCATAGTATTTACACTTAGTACATACAATATTATGCAGTAAACAGATACTGACGATACACTAAAAATACTGATTGGCCATACAAAACAATTGGCACAAACTAGATACGAAACCATATTTCAGACTCTCCTTATCACTGCTAGTCAATAGTATATTTGGAATAGACTTTCCATTTATCTGCACTCTTTCTTATAAACCAGGACAGCTTATGTCCTGCAGAGTTTAACTTGCCTCAACACACCTGCCTGGAACTTTCAAGTATATCTAGTAATGCCTGGATTAGCTGGTCAGGTGTGTTTGATTAAGGTTGGATCTAGGGCTGGGTGATATGGCCTTTTAGAAAATCACAAAAAGAAAACTATTTAGGATTTAAGTCGACCCTCCATGTGCTATCTGTGAATTGAATTAATTAAATTGACTGTACTGTATGAGTGTGTGTGAATGAGAGTGTGTGCGGGTTTCCCAGTACTGGCTTGCGACTGGAAGGGCATCCACTGTGTAAAACATATGCTGGAATAGTTGGTGCTTTGTTCTGCTGTGGCGACCCCTGATAAATAAGCTATTAAGCCAAAGGAAATTGAATGAATGAATCATCATAATGATTTAATTATAGGATATTAAAAAAATGGAAAACGAGCGACAAGCGACTTTGGCTGCTGGCTCCAAAATGCTCAAATTCAACACTCCAAAACAATATACTCTTAACAGTTAAAGAGACGCAAATCACTCAGTCAAATCGATGTAAACTACGCAGTGGAGTTAATCGTTAAAATCGATTTATCACCCAGCCCTAGTAGGATCTAAAATCTGCAGGACAATGACTCTTCAGGAACATGTGTGGTGATGTGTTAGAAACTCCATGTTTCTGAGAGAACATTGTGCGATTCTGAGTGTGCTTCATGCAGTTGAGTGGGTTTGACAAGCCACCTGTAGCAGACACTCTTTCCTCTCTGTGTATGTTTGTGTATCTATGTATAAACAAACTGCTAGACACGTCACTGCATCTGTATATTGCTGCTCTCTGATGATTTGAAGTGCTTCTTTTATCCTTCATTTGCAATTTCTGCCCATTTCTTTGAAATTAATTAATGTGAACAGTCTAAATGACCTTCTTTCAAATTCGCAGGAGTTCCATATGAGTTCACAGTTGAGTTTAGGAGGGCTCAGGGTTACCCTATAGATCTGTACTACCTGATGGATCTCAGCTACTCCATGCAAGATGATCTGGAGCAAATCAAAACCCTAGGGCAGAAAATCCTCAAGAAGCTGAAGGACATCACAGAGACCGTCCGGATCGGTGAGACTTATAAACTGAAATACTTCATCATTTTACATAAACACATCAACATAATTTTTAAAGTTTGTTGAACACACAAGCTAAGTTTGAAAATGTTTGGTTAATTCTATAGTAAATAATTCTAAATAAAAAGTATTTGTGGGGCTGTAAAATATATACTTTTAAATAATGTATCTTATGTATTTAATGCATTTTTGTGATAAATATATTAATTTCTAGGTATATGTTGCTCAGAAATATTTAATCAATTAACAAATAGCATTCAGTTTTGTGTTCTTAATATTTCATTTCAAAGTACGCTCGTTTATTTTATAAAGTATTCAAGCATGCATTACATTGATCAAAAAATTTATCACAGATGTATAACAAATTACACCAAAAAATATTAAGAAACATTAATTATAGTTTCTTGAAAGACAATTAACATATTAGAATGAAAAAATAATAAAACTAATATTAACTATTAAACTATTAAAAAATAAGAATAAATAAAACTTCTAGAAACTACTAGAGAAGAAGGTCACTGGTTCAAGCCTCGGCTGGGTCAGTTGGCATTTATGTGTGGAGTTTGCATGTTCTTCCTGCGTTTGCATACAGTTGAAGTCAGAATTATTAGCCCCCCTTTGATTTTTTTTCTTTTTTTTTCTATCTTTCTTTTTATTTCCCAAATGATGCAAGGAAATGAGCAAGGAAACTTCACAGTTGTTATGAAGCGGACAGGAGACAGAGGTAAGTGATATTACGGTGGATTTATTAGTAAACAACAGAGGAGCACAATAGGGATTGCCAGGAGGATCCTGTAATACCAGTACGTGGAATACTTCTTTTCCTCCGTGGCAGGGATGATGGAGCACAAGAGGAGATACAGCACACACCAGATACAGAGACCACAGCAGACAGGACACTCGGGAACAGGAGGACTCGGGATCGACAGGAGGACTAGGAGGAAGAGATAAAGACAGGGTAAGTTCAATAGTTTGTATGTCTGAGGATGACTACGCTGAGGAATCGCTCAGTGTCCGCTTTCGTCGAGACGAGCCTGGACACTGAGCGACCAGAGGGCTGTGGCTTTATTTGGTGCTCGTGAATGTGATTCAGCTGGTGCTCGTTAGAAGTCAGGTGATGGTGATCTTTGTGAATGCGGGACGTGAGAGCCTGACCAATCCGTAACAGTACCCCCCTCCCCAGGGCCCGCTCCTGAGGGCCTAGACCGTCGACGCCGTGGTGGTCTCCCTCTTCCTCGAGGTGCTGGGAATTCAGGGTGTCTTTCGTGGAATTCTGACATGAGGTTGGGATCAAGAATGTCAGCTCTGGGAACCCATGTTCTTTCTTCGGGACCATAACCCTCCCAATCCACCAGATACTCTAGTTGCCCACCACGACGTCGGGAACGAAGGATCTCCTTGACAGCGTAGACTGCTCCTTCCTCCAGTAGCAGTGGAGGAGGGGGTTCCTCTTCGTGGTCAGGCTCTGTGGAGGGAAGAACAGGGTCGTGAAAGGGCTTCAGTAGTGAGACGTGGAAGGTAGGATGAATTCGGTAGTGTGAGGGTAATTGTAGTTTGTATGTGACCGGGTTGACCTGTTCCAAGATCGCAAAGGGACCAACAAACCTGGGACTTAACTTGCGAGAGGGCAGTCGCATTCGGATGTCCCTGGTAGATAACCACACCTTCTGACCCGGCGTGTATCTGGGTTCCTCGGCTCTTCTTCTGTCTGTGATTACCTTACTTCTGCGGACTGCCCTCTGAAGATGTTGATGAGCTTCGTCCCAGACTCTCTCGCTCTCCCGGAACCAGTGATCCACTGCGGGGACATTAGATGGTTCGCCATCCCAGGGGAAGAGTGGTGGTTGAAAGCCCAGGACACACTGGAATGGCGTAAGTCCGGTGGTTGGTTGCCGCAGTGAATTTTGGGCATATTCCGCCCAGCCCAAGTACTGGCTCCAGGAGTTCTGGTGACCATTACAGAAGGTCCTCAGGAACCGTCCCACCTCTTGGATCTTGCGCTCAGTTTGTCCATTGGTCTGGGGATGGTATCCTGAGGAGAGGCTGACGGCCACACCTAGGAGTTTAAAAAAGGCTTTCCATAGCCTAGAAATAAACTGGGGACCTCTGTCAGAAACGATATCTTCGGGTATACCAAAGGATCTGAAGACGTTGTTGAAGATCTGATCTGCGGTCTCAAAGGCTGTGGGAAGACCTTTCAGAGGGATCAATCTTACGAATTTTGAGAATCTATCGACAATAACTAGGATGCATGTGTTACCTTGAGATGAGGGAAGGTCCGTCATGAAATCCACTCCTAGGTGTGACCAGGGACGGTTCGGGATAGGCAAGGGATGGAGCTTACCAGTTGGAAGATGACGTGGACTTTTGGATTGGGCGCATTCCTTACATCCTTGCACATATCTCCTCACATCCCTTGCCATGTTAGGCCACCAGAATCGTTGGGACACAAGCGAGAGAGTATTGTTGATCCCTGGATGTCCAGTGCCTAACGAGGTGTGCAATGAATGGATAAGATCTACCCGCTGTTCTGATGGAACGAACTGCCGATGAGGAGGGCATCCCGGCGGAGGAGGTACCTCTGAAGTGGCAACAACTGGAGGAGTCGTTCAGGTGATCGGGCAGACGGTGATATGTTCAGGAAGTATCTTCGTGGGTAGTTCCTCATGATCGTGACTTTCATGGAGACGAGAAAGAGCATCGGCTCTAATGTTCTTAGATCCAGGGCGATAGGTAATTGAGAAGTGGAAGCGTGAGAAGAATAGAGACCATCTGGCTTGTCTTGGACATAATCTCTTTGCATCCTTGAGGTAGAGTAGGTTCTTGTGGTCGGTGATCACCTGGAACGGGTGTTGGGCTCCCTCCAACCAGTGTCGCCACTCCTCCAGGGCGAGCTTAATAGCCAGGAGCTCCCGGTCTCCGATGCTATAATTTTGCTCCGCCGGGCTCAGCTTCCTAGAGAAAAAGGCACAGGGATGCAGTCGGGGCGGAGTACCATGATGTTGGGATAGTACCGCCCCGACTCCGGTGGTAGAGGCGTCCACCTCCACAATAAATGGATGATCAGGGTCAGGATGAGTCAGGAGGGGGGCTCTGGTGAACTCCTTCTTCAGAAGGCGGAAGGCTGCGGCCGCTTCCTGGGACCATAGCAGTTTCTTAGGTTTCTCCTTGAGGAGATTAGTGAGAGGTACTGTGATGCAGCTGTAGTTTTTGATGAATCTGCGATAGAAATTGGAGAATCCCAGAAACCTCTGAAGCTCCTTTATGGTCGTGGGTTCTGGCCAGGACAGAACAGCCTCAATCTTTCCTTGGTCCATCCGAATGCCAGTCGGATCTATGATATATCCTAAGAACTGCACGGATCGTTGGTGGAAAGAACACTTCTCGGCTTTAAGATACAATTTGTTTTTCCTCAGGGTCTGGAGGACCTCCGCAACGTGGTGGCGATGTTCGGCCTCACTCCGGGAGTAGATGAGGATATCATCAATGTAAACGATAACACTACGGTGGAGGTACTCCCGGAGGACTTCGTGAATGAAGTTCTGGAATACGGAGGGGGCGTTGACCAGGCCATAGGGCATGACCTGGTACTCATAATGGCCGGTAGGTGTCACGAAGGCTGTCTTCCATTGGTCCCCCTCACGTATTCTGATCAAATTGTACGCGCTGCGGAGGTCCAACTTCGTGAAGATTTTAGCCTCTCGGAGTTGCTCTAATGCGGATGGAACTAAGGGAAGAGGGTATCTAAATTTGATTGTGCTGTTGTTTAACACACGGTAGTCAATGCAGGGTTGCAGCCCTCCGTCCTTCTTGGCCATGAAGAAGAAGCTGGAGGCCGCAGGTGACTTTGAGTGACGGATATACCCCTGACTCAGAGCCTCCCGTATATAATCCTCCATGGCCTTAGTCTCTGGAAGCGAGAGCGGGTAGATCCTACCTCTAGGCAACTGGGCATCTGGAACTAGGTCGATGGCGCAGTCCCATGGCCGATGCGGAGGTAGCTGGGAAGCTCTCTTGGGGCAGAAGACATCTTGAAAGGACGAATATAACTTGGGAATGTTACTGGACTGCTTCTCAGGAGGGCTTTCGACAGATGTCACGAACAGAGAGATGGGTCTCCGACCCTGGAGGGGAAGACTGGGAAAACAGGCTGACGAACATTCACTTCCCCATCTTTTAATCTCTCCTGTGCCCCAAGAGATGATGGGATCGTGCTTCACCAGCCACGGGCGCCCCAAGATGATGTCCATGTTGGCTCCCTCCAGAACCAGGAATTGAATACGTTCTTGATGAAGGATCCCCACTTGTAAGAGGATTTCTTCACATAGACGATGAATTCGAGTTGGGGATCTAGCACACGGTGTTATCGGTTGTATCTGGTAGATATGTGAGGACGCTTCTGTGCGGAGGTTGAGTTGACGACAGAGGGATTGGGAGATGAAATTCCCTGCTGACCCGGAGTCGATGAGGGCTGTTACATGGAGAGAAACAGATGAAGTAGTTATTTGTACAGTGGAGGTGAGAGGATTGCATTGCTCAACACTGGTACTAAATACACTCACTGAGGTTCGGATGGGACGGAGGGGACACTCCAGACGTGTGTGTCCGCTAACGCCACAGTAGAGACACAGACCCCGGGTCAGCCTCCTCTGTCGTTCCGCCATTGATAGTCTACCAGACTCAACGATCATCGGCTCTGGTTCTGGAGGGGAGCTTGACTCAGGCGATCGGAGGAGTGCCGAAGTGGTACTAACAGTGTCATGTTGATAGATCTTGAGCCGGTCGGAACATCTCAAAGAGTGCTGTATGAATCTCTCCAGACCCATAGTGTCATCGAGGGCAGCCAATTGGATGCGCAGAGTGGGTTCTAAGCCGAGCCGGTAAGTGGTCAGTAGCGATCTCTCATTCCATCCACTAGCAGCTGCTAGAGTCCGAAACCGGAGAGCATAATCCTGGGTAGACATGGTACCTTGTTTTAAGTGATACAGTTGTTCTCCGGCGGCCACTTCTCCATCTGCACGTCCAAACACCTCTTTGAAATACTTCATGAAGCTGGTGATCGAATCCATAATCGGCCCGGCTTGATTCCATATCGTTTCTGCCCATCTTAATGCAGGTCCGGAGAGTAGAGAGATGACATAGGCGATCTTCGCTTTATCTGAGGGATACAAAGAAGGTTGCATTTCAAAAGTTAGTGAACACTGTAATAGGAATCCATTGCACTCCTCCGCCCGCCTGAGTAGGGCGCTGGTCGGGCCATGGGACTGGAAGGAAGGGCCGAAGAAGAAGTGGTGGATGCGGAAGTGCTCGGTGCTGGTGGTGCGTTGGGAAGTGGAGCTGGTGGTTGTAGAATCCGCTTCAACTGGTCCACCAGCTCTTGGAAGTGATCGGGGGTGCTCATGTTGTAGCTGTTTCGGTCCAGGCTTCTGTTATGAAGCGGACAGGAGACAGAGGTAAGTGATATTACGGTGGATTTATTAGTAAACAACAGAGGAGCACAATAGGGATTGCCAGGAGGATCGGTACGTGGAATACTTCTTTTCCTCCGTGGCAGGGATGATGGAGCACA
>CAIGQQ010034734.1:9078575-9104217 GCA_903798035.1 Danio albolineatus | reverse complement strand
TAGATAGATAGATAGATAGATAGATAGATAGATAGATAGATAGATAGCTAGCTAGCTAGCTAGCTAGCTAGCTAGCTTAGGGCCCCGAAATCACTTAATCCGCCCCTGATTCTGTCTACATCATGCATGATTGTTGCAACATGACTTACTTAATGATTGACTCACTACAATGTTATGTGTGTGTTAGCTGTAATGAAGGGTACTTGGGTCAGAACTGCAGCTGCGTGCAGCAGAGCGATATGGACTCTACCATCAAAATGCTGGCGTCCTGCCGGCCCGACAACAGGTCACTTGTTTGCAGTGGCCAAGGATCCTGTGAGTGTGGCAATTGCATGTGTAGAAACGAGTACAGCGGAAACTACTGTCAGTGTGATCCCAATAGCTGTGAAAAACACAATGGAGTGACATGCAATGGTATGTACAGTGGGGTGGCGTTAAGATTTTGTCTAGTTGTGTTTGTGTCTTTACATTTTGTCTTCAAAAAAGGAATCATTTTCCCAAAAAATGTAATATTAAATACTCACACTCAAGCCATCCTCAGTGGATATGACTTTCTTCTTTCAGATGAACACAGTCGGTGTAGTTTTCAAATTTATCCATGATATATAGTGGTTTTGAGTAGTGACCCTTTTTTGAAGCTTTCAAAAACACATAAATCTGTCATAAAACTAACACACACTCATACAAATATTTTTGCTGTTTGTTCAAACTTCTTATTTAAAATTTGATGAATCAACACAATTCTTGTGTTTTTTTTTTGAATCAACTTAATTGTTTTATGATTAAGTTAATTAAGTTAACTTGATTGATTTGTGTTGGGACAACATGGAGTAATTGTGTGGAACCCTTCATTTTTTACAGTGCATGCAGCACCAGAAGTTGACTTGACAAAGCAGATTGATGATTTTACAAATTTATTTCAAAATTTTAAATTATAAACTCAAATCACTGACTTTCAGTAGCCCTCCAATGTCCATTCTGGAAAGTTCTTGGCTGAGCTCACAGTTAGACGTACACTAGATGCATCTGTAGCATAATAGTTTGTCACCACACTATTTGTTTAGCACAGAAAATGAAGAACAATTTACAGTGAAATCCTCAGATATTTTACTTCTCGTTTTCCACTTTCACTGCTCAGACCGAGTGCACACGCAAAATTTTTACTAACCCCACCCCTAACCCTACCCCATTACTAGCTCTATTGAGTGCATAAGTCTGAAATACTATTGGCGCTTTTCACTATGAATGAGTCACTGGTCAGCCAAGAAATTGTTGAGAATGTGCATTTGTCAGTCACCAGAAGTCATTGATTAAAGTTTAAAATGTAAAAATTTAAAATGTTTTTTGTTAAAATACAATCGATACGCTTCATAAGACGTGTTAACCACCAGGCAATGTATGGATTCGTTTTGCGATGGATTTATGCAAGCTTTTTGAAAGCTTAAAAAAGGCCACTATACAACACTTAGCATAATATTAAAAAACACCTCCGACTGTGTTCATCTAACAAAAGAAACTCATATACACTCAAAATGAAGGGTTCCACATAATTCATTCATGCTTTCCACACACAAATCGATTAAGTTAACTTAACAAATTTAAGTGAATTAAACATAAAACAAATACATTCACCAGCCACTTTATTAGGTACACGTTACTAGTGCTGGGTTGGACCCTATTTTGTCTTCAGAACTGCCTTAATCCTTTGTGGCATAGATTCAACAAGTTACTGGAAATATTCCTCAGAGATTTTGGTCCATATTGACATAATAGCATCACTCAGTTGCTGCAGATTTGTCGGCTGCACATCCATGATGCAAATATTCCGTTCCACCACATCCCAAAGGTGCACTATTGGATTGAGATCTGTTGACTTGAGGCCATTTGAGTACAGTGAACTCATTGTCATGTTAAAGAAACCAGTTTGAGATGATTCGCGCTTTTTAACATGGTGCGTCATCCTGCTGTAAGTAGCCATCAGAAGATGGGTACACTGTGGTCATAAAGGGATTGACATGGTCAGCAACAATACTCAGGTAGGCTGTGTCATTGACATGATGCTCAATTGGTACTAATGGTGTCAAGAAAATATTCCTCCAGCCTGAACCTTTGATACAAGGCTGGATGGATTCACGCTTTCATGTTGTTGACGCCAAATTCTGACCCTACCATCCGAATGTCACAGCAGAATCAAGACTCATCAGACCAGGCAACGTTTTCCAATCTTCTATTGTTCAATTTTGGTGAGCCTGTGCAAATTCTAGCCTCAGTTTCCTGTTCTTAGCTGACAGGAGTGGCACCCGGTGTGGTCTTCTGCTGTTGTAGCCCATCCGCCTCAAGGTTGGATGTGTTGTACTGTACGTTCAAAGATGCTCTTCTCCATACCTCAGTTGTAACGAGTGGTTATTTGAGTTATTGTTGCCGTTCTATCAGCTGGAACCAGTCTGGCCATTCTCCTCTGATCTCTGGCATCAACAAGGTATTTGCGCCCACAGAACTGCTGCTCACTGAATATTTTCTCTTTTTCTTACCATTCTCTGTAAACCCTAGAGATGGTTGTGCATGAAAACCCCAGTAGATCAGCAGTTTCTGAAATACTCAGACCAGCCCGTCTGGCACCAACAATCATGTCACGATCAAAGTAACTTAAATCATCTTTCTTCCCCACTGCAGCAGATCGTCTTGACCATGACTACATGCCTAAATGCATTAAGTTGCTGCAATGTGATTGGCTGATTAGAAATTTGCTTTACCAAGCAGTTGGACAGGTGTACCTAATAAAGTTAGTCTCAAGAATTATGTTGTTTCAGCTCATTTTAAATAAGTAGTTTAAATTTTTTTAGAGTACACTGACAAAGGACTGCTTGATGGTGGAGTAAACAGGGGTAATTTTTATACAACTGACCATAGATTTCTCCATTTGTTTGTTGCAGGTAAAGGCCGTTGCAACTGTAGTACATGTGATTGTAAAGACGGCTATATGGGCTCTGCCTGCGAGTGCTCACCTAGCCGAGACAAGTGTAAGAATGAGAGGGGCCTTTGCGGTGGTCAAGGGGAATGCGTTTGCAACCGCTGTCAGTGTAAAGCAGGCTTCATTGGAGATCACTGTTCTGCTTTCATCGACGCCTGTGAGCTGTTCAAGTGAGTGTCTGTCTCTTCCTGTCATCTGATATCTAGTTCAAGATTATTTTGTGTGTGGGTTTGTTTCTTTAAACCACAACGGCTGTTTCCTCTGCATGTTTTCTGTTGTTCATATGGTAAGCCTTACAATCATCAAGTGTGAAATAATGTCTGGTCCTCAGTAAAGCTTATTATGCAACGTTTTACAACACTTCCGAACTTTATTCTTGTTAAGTAATACTAAAAATAAAACCACAAAACTAAAAGCACTTTCTTTACTTGGAAAATAAATGTAACTGTAGGACTTTCCAGTATGTGTCACTTCTGTTTGCATATGTATATTATGTTTCAGAGTATTTGAAGGAATTATAAGTATGTATTATTACCATATTAGTTTAAATGCATTCACATTTATGTTGTATTTTCATAGTTATTTTCAAAGTCATAATTCTAAAAGATTGTGGATATGTGTATTACCATTCCTGGCCGATAGGTTGTGTCTGCGTATAATTCAAGACGCAGGAGTCATTTTTTGCTCAGTTAGTTATTGTTTAGGGCTGGTACGCTTGCCGATTTATAACCTAGCAACTGTTAAAACGAGGAAGAACATCGACTAGCAACTGTTAAAACGAGAAAGAACGTCGACTAGCAACTGTTAAAACCGAGGAAGAACATTGAAGTTCGACAGACTAGTGTAACGTCAGTACTCAGGTTGCCTAGTTTGTGGATGAACATTGTGTATGTGCACGCAATAAAAGTTCAAGAGTGGCTGGAGTTCATCGTACTTGCCCTGAAACCCTTCCAGTGGGGAGTTTATCGAGGTACAGTGAGTAACTGGATAAAAACTGGACAGTAACATTGGCTTATTTTATGTCAGGTGGTTTCCAAAAATGTGTCATTTTCAATCATGTAACTTGATGTTTTTAAATGACAGCTTACATTAATAATAACACCATTGGCTGGTGTCCTGAGAAAGTCATCCATCTCTATTTTTTATTACTAGACATGAAACTATAATCGGGATATTTAATAAGAAAACAGGCAGAACAAATTGGAGAAACTCATCTAATACCAGTTTTTTTGTTATTATTATTATTATTTTATTATCATTTGGGGTACTAACAACACCAAGGTCATGGGTTTGATTCCCAGGGAATGCTTGAACTGACAAAAGTCCTTGAACGTAACATACTAGACATATATTCTCTGTATAAAAATGTCTGACTTTTCATCTCTGTAGGGACTGTGTGGCATGTCATGTTGAAGATAGCAGCTCCTGTGATGCGAGATGTTTCAATGCTACAGTAAAACGTCTTGATGGCACTCATGAGTTGTCTTGCATATATCAACAAGTTTCATACAATGTGGAACTTCAGGCCAATGGCAAAGTTAATGTTGAATATGCATACCTGCCTCGTAAGTATGAATACCTTAACGATGTCTGTAACTACTTTTTTTTTTTTACCCTAAATGTAAATAAAAAAGGAAAATATGCCAATAATTTACTGACCCTCAGGCCAACCATGATGAATTAGTTCTTTTCTTATGTATACAATTAAAGATTACATAAAAGCCGTGTAGAGATTTGATAAATGGCAATTTAAGCAAATTACATAAATGACATACAATTTCCAACACTAAAAGATTCAGGGGTCCACACAATTCATTCATGTCTATTGATGTCTATTTGTGTTGTTGGGATAATTTACAGTTTGAATCCAAAGAATGACCAGTCTGAGATTCAGAGATTCAAAAAAAAAAAAGTTTATTGAAGATAATTAGCAGTTTCATCAGCAGAACCCAACACTCACAATGAGTTCCTACACTGTAAAAAATAAAAAGTTGAGTTAACTTAAAATTTTAAAGCAATCGGCTGCTAAGAAATTTTGAGTTTATTGAGCTTCAGTGGTTGAAGTTGAGCCAAATAATTTTTTAAGTTGACCGAAAAGGCTGGTTTAAGTCAATTATACTTTTTTTTATAATTATTTTTTCGGGGTTTTCACCTTTAATGGACAGGACAGTATAGAGTATTGACAGGAAAGCATGGGGAGCAGAGAGAGGGGAAGGATCGGCATAGGACCACGAGGCAGGAATTGAACTTGGGTCGCCGTGAACACCGGAGTGCATGTGTCAACCACTACACCACTGGCACCAACAAGTCAATTATACTTTACGGAATAATTTGGCACAACTTCAAACACTGAAGCTTAATAAACTCAAAATTTCTTTGCAGCCGGTTGCTTTAAAATTTTAAGTTAACTCAATTTTTAAGTTAACTCAACTTTATTTTTTGAAGATATGGAGAAATCAAAATTTAAAGTCTCCTCAACTGAATTTTTTACTTTCATTGAACAAACAGTTCCGAACATGCAGTTGAATCATTTTTATGAGTAAATTCAACTCTGAGCTCAAAAATATGTCCGCCTAACTTACAATTTTAAACTGAGTTAACAATTTGTAAGTTGTTTTTTTACAGTGTAGGCCGCTCTGCTTACAATCACAAATCAACAACAATTATACACGTACATAACGTAATTAACTGCGTCGTACATATATACTGTAGGTGTTCTAACCTGATTGGTTAGAACACAGATAGACTTTGAAAATTTCCACGTGGGTGCGTGCGTACAACTCTGAATGATATCTCAATATCTCAAGCATGCAAACGTCCGACATCCACTAGGCTGTTTAGAGCTGACCCCAGACCTGTGAAAAGATCCACAATTGAATAGAACCCACACACAATCAAAGTACAGTCTGTTTCTTACCCAAAGCTGAGTGTACTCTCAGTAGTATTTATCAAAACTGGTTAAAAAACGGTATAATTTACATTCAGGCTGTTATATTCTCACTACACAAAGTCTATCTTCAATAAAAAGCTAAATCACTTTAAACAGAATTAACACATAATAATATCAAAATCACTTTAGACAGTATTAACACAGGGCTATAATACCAATAGGAAAATATTTGTTTTCAATTATCAAGCCCTTCAGTTCCGTTCAGTTTGGTGGCTCCTGAAAATAGAGCTACATAGAGACAGGCAAACGCACTGAACATTCTTATATTAAGCAATGTGTTAACTTTATTCAGTAGTCAAAATCATTTCAAGATTGAATACCGATTCAAATAATCATATTAATAAAGTAAGGAGAAATAGGATAAACGTTGATCCTTGCTTGAGATGGATTGGAAGACAGAAATCTGAATCCATCAGTGTCTCTAACACAAATCTGATAAATTAACATAATCGTTTTAACAAAATTAAGTGGATTGAACATAAAGCAATTAGGTTGTCCCCCCCAATAAAGCTCAAGAATTGTGTTGTTTCATCTCTTCTTGAATATGTAGTTTGAACAAGCACCAAAAATCAGATTTATAGCTGAAGTTCCTTTGGATTTCAAATATATAAACTAAACGTCATGTATTCAACATTTCAAATTCTGCAAAAATGGCTGCTTGGATTTTTTTCAACCATTGGATTTACAAATATGTACATGCTCAAATATATTATCTATAATTTACTATATGTGTTTCTATATTGCCATATGACGCACACACACACAATACACGTTAAATGTGAATATATGTAAAGTTATGTAAAATTGACATATGAACGTAATATGAACATATGAATCTCATATACGTAATTCGCACACATTTGCACATATAATTTTTCTAGTGTTTCCCTTAGTGATTGATAACATGCAAGTGCGTGTCTACCAGAGTAAATAGAAAGATAATATAGGCAAAACATTATTAATACAAGTGACTCCTAAATATATAAAGGTCAAGTCTTTGGGCTCTTGCTCCAGAGAGTTGTAAACACATTGGACCATTTGCAGAGGCTGTCAATTAACGAAATAATACTGTAAATAATTCAGCTTCTTGCGCTTACTTTTTGTTTTGTTTCATTTCATAAGATTTCAGGACTTTATTTTGCTTTGCCTGTATATGATGTTTTGATTCTCAAAGTGCTGGTCGCTCAACTGTTGACATTATACGAATAACCAAGGCCCACAATTTCAGCTTAAAATCTTCTTTATTGTTCTAATGAAGAAAAAAAAATCATATAATAAGTGGAATGAGGATGAGTAAATTAACAGCAAAATGTCAAACAAATTTCAAACAAAGTTGTTGTACCTGTGAATGTTTTTCTTTTATTTGTCTCTGCAGAAACTGTTGATAAGACTACAGTTATCATCGGCAGCTCTGTGTCTGGCATCATTTTGATTGGCATTATAATAATCATTATTTACCGTGCCTTACTGGAGCTGTACGACATTAGAGAATATCAGAACTTCGTCAAAATGCAGAATCAGACACAGTGGAAAGAGGTGATGTACAGCCATACAGTGTTATTAACTTTTTAAATGTGGAGCAAAATATACTATAATTGTTAATAACATAAGTATTAATATATTATAAATTAGTATGTATATAATATGACATAAAAGATGTACAGATTGGCTGTTTAACAATCCTGTGTCTCTCTGTTCTGTTCAGGTTCAGAACCCTCTTTTCAAAGGTGCCACGACAACAGTGATGAACCCTTTGCATATGCAAAACGAAGCATAAATGTAGAGAGAGAAGATTTCTGGGAGTTTGCTTTTGTAGTTTCTTTTTTTTTCACTTTTTCATTTGTATATTTCACACTGTGCAGCTTTAAACTGTGTTCAAGTGTATAGACTAGGCTAACCATGAAAGCATTGTGATAGAGAACAGGAAGTTTATAAATAGTGTGATATATTTAATGTAAATTCAAATGTTGCTGAACCCAAAGCGTTTCTGTTATGACTAAGTAGAGCTGTGAAACGGAACAGTGTTATCCAAAAAACTTCCTTTGTTTTTATTTGATTAAAATAAGAAGAGTTTAACATTATATGTGGAATAAAGTTCACATGGTTTCCATTTATACTTTGACAATATAAAAGGCACAGTCATCCTTCAAATCTGAATTTTGAAGTCGAAACATTCCAAGCATAAATATCATATTTTATACCATACAAATTTATCTTATACTTTTTTTTTTCAACAATGGCATCAAAATAGATTTGGATATGAAATAGATATGATGTGTTATGTAGCAGAAGAACACATGAATGTTAAATAGACAGCTTATTCTAGTCTGTAAAACAAAATAAAAAAATACATAATACATGTAATATATATATATATATTTAAAAAAATCATTTCATGTCTAATAAAAAATACATTTTTATAGATTTTTATTTATTTGTTTGCTTGGACTTGACATAAGATTTATAATAATAAATGTGCAATTAAAACTTATTGAAATCTATATTGTATATTTTCTTTTATCTTCATTATTTTCTTTATTATCTATATTTTAGTTCACTGAAAGCAGTTGTCTTCTTTTGTGTTTAGATTGGTCTTAAAATAAATAATAATAATAAATAGCCTTTAAAATAGTAATAATAATAGCCTTTGAAACTAATACAAATTTTGTATGCTGTATTTTTAATTTTGTTACTTTAAAACAGCTAAATTAAAACTTTAGAAGTGTAACTGAAGTCTAACTTTACAGATGTTATCAACGTTATCAATTCTATTTTTTAAATGTATGTGAATATATATGGCGTCACGGTGAGTAGCACGATTGCCTCACAACAAGAAGGTCGCTGGTTTGAGCCTCAGCTGGGTCAGTTGCCATTTCTGTGTGGAGTTTGCATGTTCTCCTTGTGTTGGCATGGTTTTCCTCTAGGTGCTCCGGTTTCCCCCACAAGTCCAAAGACATGCGCCATAAGTGAATTGGCTAGGCTAAATTGGCCCTAGTGTGTGATGTTTCCCAGTGATGGGTTGCAGTTGGAAGAGCATCTGCTGCGTAAAACATATGCTGGATAAGATTGAAATGAGATTTCAAATTTCAGTACCATTTTATCATTGGTTTTGAACCATCTAAATTAATTAAACAATTTAATCAATTAAATAATTTATTTATTTATTTTTTATTTGCCTTTCAAAAACATAATAATTTAGGTCAAACTCAATTCCAACATAATCTTTCACAAATTACAAATGATTGATACAATGAATCAACTATAAAGCCATTAAACTACACAAAACAAACAAAACAATGATAAAATATCAAAATAGAGCATATGGTGCAGACATCGAACAGAAACTCTGCAAGGGGTTAGATGGTGTTTTCTAAATTTTGTTGTTTAAATGTACTCCAAATTTCCCAATGTCCCAACAAATAGAAGGACACATTGAAATATACTGTTTTATCTGGTTGTCCACATCAGACCAGAAAGGATAAACCAAATTACAATGAAGAAATAGATGTTCAACAGTTTCAATCACTATTGCAGAATCAGCAAACATTACAATCCACATTAAATCTTTTTTCTCATAAACTCCTTCACAGGGTAAATATCATACATCATTTTTTAAAAATGTACTTCTTTATATTTTGGAGAAAGAGGAAATGTCAAATATTTACATCTAATTTTCTTAACTAAATACTTATTAAAAAGTTGGAAAATTTTAGATAATTGGATAAAGGATAGCATTCCTGTATAAGACACTCTCTAATAAACGTATTTGTAAATTTCTTGTCCACAAAACTCAACTTACCTAATTTAATATCCATATTTTTTATGTGACAGTGGAATAAACTAGGATCTCTTTTAACATTTTAATTAATGGTAAGGGAATACATCTAATTACTTTCAAGTAATCTTTTTAACACAATTAAATTTAAAGATAGTACCAAGCTCATTGCAACAAAGAAAACAACCATTTTTATCCAAAATATGCAGTACCGACCAAATACCATTTTGCCACCAGTCCTCCAAAAAAATAGATTTACGTTGCATTAATATACAGCGGTTGTTCCATAATGACACATTATGAGGACTGAAGTTATGTTTGTACAGCATTTTTCAATACAACAAAACATGTTAGCTAAGTTTTTCTGTCAGTGAAATCAGCAAATAAGTAGCTACCACGGTATATCAGAATGTAAAAAACTACATTTCCCGTGTATACGGTACATTTCCACTTCCGAGACGTTTCCCCACGGTTTCCCGATAGGCTTTGCAGTATTTAAATATGTGCGCGGCTTCGCTTTTTCGCTCCGGCTGCTGTCATCCAAATAACGGCGACGCGCCAGTAGAAAAAATAAAACCATTTTACTTCTATATACATGTTGAGGAACGCCATATTTCATAACACTCAAAAAGAGTGTCTTTTCCTCAACATTTGACCGTTTAACAGAGCGCGGTAGCTAACAGGTTTGTTGGATTTGTTTACATTATTTGCAATCAGTGTTAGCTTGCTAACTTGCTAGTTTAACCCTATATGTCAGAAGTTACAGGAGAACACACCGGATGACTAAAAAACGTAGTAAAAAGTTTTGCCATTCAGCCTAAAAAAGTCAGTCAGATGCATAAATGTGCATATATGTATTGAGTTGCAGATACGACAATGATAGCGTTAAAGAGCTTGAAAACAGAAGAGTACGTTCAGCAGTTATCTTGTGTCAAGGACACGATAGTTCTCCACAACGAACTGAAGGTAAAAACAGATTTTGTATGTTCACGGGAGAGTGTTTATTTCGTGTATGGTGCACAATTCTGGAGCGTTTCTATTTTTCTTTGGCTGTAGAAACATGTGGATGGTGGCTTGGGTCCTTATGGTCGCACAATGTGTGATCGTATCATCAGAGCCTGCAACCAGCGGCTGGGCAGCGGGTCTGTGGATGCTGGCCTTCAGGAGCGGATAGTGGAGCTGGTGGAACTGGCTGTCCAAGGGTTTCAACTGCTTGAAGAGTCTGGCATGCAGAGCAACCCGTTTTATCTGGAGAAAATAGTCTTTCACATCCTACAGAAAGTCGCAAGCCTTGGAGCCCATGGTCCTGCTTGTCGACTGGGTCAGCTCGTGTATAGAAGACTGAAATGTTTGTCTGCGGAGGTACAGTTCTTTTACATCTACATTTAGTCACTTAAAAGATACGTTCATATGTTTTAAATAATAAATTTAGTAGATGAATTGGATTAACTCAATTTGCTGTATGGTATGTGTGTGAATGAGTGTTTATGGATGATTTCCAGTACTGGGTTGCTGTGTAAAACATATGGTGGATAAGTTTGTGGGTTATTCCGCTTTGGCAACCCCTAATGAATAAAGGGACTAAGCTGAAGGAAAATCAATAAATGAATTTATTAGATGGAAGAATCTCATTGTGAATGTGCAAATAAACCTTTAAAGGGTTAGGGTTAAAAGTTAAAGCACAGAGGATATTTGTGTTTTGAAGTAGGGCTTTGATAAGTGCTCAAGGGAAAAAAAGGGGTTCTCTATTGTTTCTTTATTACTGTCAGAATACTGAATGGAGAAAACAAAAAACAAAACCGTAAATGCTTATCTTTTTGTGCAATCTTTCAAAAGGTACTCCTGGTCTATAGTTTTAAGTTAATTCTGATTAATTTGACTGCAAAACACTTAGTGTTTGGTTTAGTATTTTGCTGGATCTTGTAAGATAATAATAAAGGATACTGAAAATGTATATTGTATATTTTTATACTTTTGTGTTCATCTTTTTTTTATTATATCATTTGGTATCTTTGGTGGTCTGGATGTAGAAATCAAAAATAGTCATTTGTTTTTGTTTTCAGTCAAATGAATGTTTCTTTTTTAATATAGTTAGGTTTCATTTGTTTACTATTTAGCAGAGGATTTTGGTGCAAAATATGTTTATAGTTGATAAAAACATTAAAAGTGAAGTCATTTTTGTCAGTTAAAGTAAAAAGTAACTAAATAAAGTATAATAATGGTATGACCTGAAATGGTTATAAATGTTTGGGTACCCTGGAGAAAGTTCAATTATTTATTATTAATGTAATAACGTATCTGTATTTTATAGTTGATGTCTTCTAGTTTGTTTTTGCTTAAATTCTTAAGTGCACCTGCTGTGTGGAACCAGTCAAGTCCCTCATAACCAGCAGCGTCCATTTCAAGTGTTTTAACTGATGAAAAATAATCCATAATTCATTTTCTTTAATAAATCAACCAAATGTTCTTAGCAGGCCTATAACCCTAATATTAAATTTAAGCCTACTGATATGGTGACCACATATTGTGTATCTATAATGTTGATTTTAGTGCTTAGAAAAAAATATATATATTTTAGAGTATATTCTTGTTTTAAAAAGTGTTAATTAGAAAGAAATGTATATTTTTACACTCCAAACAAGTTTGTTGATGAGGAAAAAATGTGGGTACTCTGAAGACGATCATTGTGAATGTATTAAAATGTATCCATATTTCAATAGTCACATGTTTTTGTTCTTTTTTTCGACAGATTGATGACTTTAATGTCCTGGTGCGGAATTGCTTTGCAGTTTTGTGGAACAGTCTCCTCTCTAACAAATCGAGTGCTTCCACCCTCCCTCCACGGGACAGACTTCACTGTCAGCTGCAAGCTTTAACATTCAGACTCCTTGAACAGGGCTCCAGCTCGTCCACTTCTCCATCCAAGGTTCCTCTGTTTGTTGAGGAAGCAGTAACGGAATATGAACGATCATGTGGAAGTTTAACTGGGGAAGATGTGAGTTTTCTGACCTCTGAATTGCGTGAGCTGTTCTCTGGTGCTTTATTCAACCCTCAGGACTCTGCATCGACTTCTTCACTGCTGGCCGTGTGGTGCGAGGTGGTGTTTAAAGTGTCTAAACTGCTTTGCAAAAGTCAGTTTTCTGCTGAGGCTGTTCAACTTTTGCGAGGCACTCTAAATGAGGTTAATGGTCACGTTGGCCTGCGTTCGGCTCTGGGTCTGGCAGATTGTGCAGTGCAGATGCAGTGCGTGTTAAGTTCTGGAGGTCAATGCAGTAAGAGCTTCACTGAGTGTGCCCGTGCTCTCCGGATGTTGCCCTGTGGCGTTTCAAGCTTAGAGTTTCATGCCCTGTTAGAGGCTTGTCAGCTGGTGGTTTGGACGTTAGAAGCTAGTCAGTGTAAAGGAATGGATGTAACCACTTTGCTGGCTTGTTTTTCCTTTTTGGAAGAATATCAGGAATTTATGCTTGCACAGCAAAAGGTACAGTATGTAATAATAATTCACTGATACACTTTATTGCATTCTTCTGGGTTGAATTTTATTTTTCAAGGCTTGTGTTTATTTTCCAGAACTCCTTTTCGGTGCAGGTGCAGTACTCCCTTTGTTTCAGTTTTTACCAGGGCTTCATCTGCACATATGATAGTCTTCATGCATCTCAGGTAGGGGTTGATTGAGCACCCATATTGCAGTGTGTATCTGCAATAGTCACATCTTAGGATTAGATTATTTATTAAAGATGAAAAGATTTTAATACATTTTATTATTGACACAAAGCTGACTATGTTGTTTTACATTTGATTGTTCAATTTCTGTACATAAATACTGTTAGGCTTCTCAAACCATAAAGCAGTGTTTGTTTATTATTTTTGTTTGTAATTTATTATAATTTATGCCGATGCACTACCTAGAAAAATACTTGATCGTACCAGTCGATCTAAATAAACTTAATCTTTCCAAATAGAGCTATTCAAATCATCTGGTGAAATGTTATTTATATCGCAAATTAAATATGCTGATGCAAACTGAATACAATCTTACATCTACAACAAATGGCAAACAATGCATTGATAATAACAGATAATCATATAAGATTACAAACAACCCAACTAGTTGTTTAGCACATGTGCATCGCTGCTATTATGTTTACACATGTAATATTTTTCCTGAGGCGATTTAAACCAAAATACACAGCGACACTCAAACACTTCTACATTGAAAAGGAATATGGTTATTTACTGAGTTATTAACACACAGCAATACCACACAAAGAAAGGACAGACTGATAGAATAAAAATGCGAGCAAAGCACCATTATAGTGCACTAGACAACTCTGTACAAGTTCCGCCCACGCATGCACGAGGCAGGCAGTACTGTACAATTATGTAATCTATTGGCTTAAAGATATCGGCCTAATTTTGATATCAAATCCATAACAATAACATTAAAAATAGCATCTATCTGCGGATAATGATATGACCGCCAAAATATCGTGTATCCCTTATCGCAATAAATATCACAGCAAAACAAAATATTGCAATATCAGGCAATGTGTCTGTCTGGAGTAGGGCTGCACAATATATCCTTTCAGCATCGATATCGCAGTGTGTGCATTTGCAATAGTCGTAGATTATAGTTGATCAGCAATGAAGACTGTACATTGTTATTTTACACTTACATTTATTCACTTACTGTACCTGAATATCTGACTTCTCGTCTTTATGGAAAACAATAAAGCACTGCTTATTTCTCTTTTATCTGTGCTCTATCTTATTTATGCTTGCAATTTGTTAAATCCATTCCATTACAAAAATTATCCCAATCATTATTCGAGTCATCTGCTGATATTGTATTTATATCGCAATATATATTGCAGAAAATTTTTAAATCTGAATGTCAGATATTTTTAATATTGTGCAGCCCTAGTCTGGAGACTATGATCAAGTTGTTTTTGAGCAGTCTAACATTTATGTGATTCACGTATTCTTTGTTTCCAAAGGCGTCTGTGTGTGATTCTTTGGACAGAGTGCTTTTGTTCTGCCGGTCGACCGCAGGACGTATGCTTGCTGAACTGAAGACGCTCAATAATGACAACTTAATGCTTAAAGCAGGTAGGTGTTTTTTTTTTAAGGCTTGCTTGCGGAATTCTTTTTGATTGAGTCATTCAAAATCATTCTAATTGTGCTAATTTGTGATCAAGAAGCATTTATCACTTTTAGAAACTGTTGTTCTTTTTGATATAATTGACAAAAGCTATTTTTCAGGATTCTTTTAATAATGCAAATTCCACAAGAACAGCATTCATTTGAATTAGGTTTTTTTAACAGCAGTGGTTAGGTCTGCATTCTTGATTTGATCAGTTGAATGTGTCCATGCTGAGTATGTATTAATTTGTTAAATTTTTTTTTATATATATAGGAAATATATATATAAGGAAAAAAATATATATTTGTATACGTTACATTTTATAAGTGTTTTTTTTCTTCTTCCTTTTTTTCCCCCCTCCCCTCTTCCAGTGTGTGCAGTGAATAATGTAGTGTACGAGCTGTTTAACAGGAAGCTGTATGAAGGAGCTTTTGGATTGTCTATGATTGTGTGTCAGGAACTCTGTAAGGACTGCCCACCCTCTCTTCCTGTGGATCGGGTAAGAACTACCCTGTTTTATTATTTTATTTTTATTATTTTATTTTATTATGAATTTGTATTAACGTTTCAATGCCTTGAGATCTTTGTTCATCTTCAGAACACAAATTAAGCTATTTTAGAGAGAAGATTTCTGACCCTCCATCAACAGCGATGGTTCTGAAATTGTTCAAAGTCAAGAAAAGGAACCAAAAACATTGTCAAAACAGTCCATGTGACTTCAGTGATAACAGACTAATAACAAAAAGCTCACGAAAAAAATGTCCTACAAGCAATACAACACTTGCGTTTTGCACTGCTTGCTTCATACTGCCCGCAGTATACATGCACCCTGATGAGGCAGAGAAAACATTAACAAACAGCCACTTTTTTTTTATTTTTATTTTGGTCCATGACTTAAATTGACTTTTTAAAGAGCCCATATTATACGTTAAAAATTGTCATATTTTGGTTATGGGGGTCTCCAACAGCAGGCTAATATGCATGCATGATCAAAAAACACTTTTCATTGTCTTATAATTTGCATTTATTTTTACCTCATTATCCCAGCGACTCCTATATGAATCGTTCAGTGATTCATTTGTTCCCAAAACCTCTCCTTAGCGCGGTGCTAAACTGCGCTGATTGGACCGATGACCCAGTCTGTTGCGATTGGTCGACATCATTCAGCGCGAGAGAATGCCCACCACGGCTTATCAATATTGAAGTAGTCATTGTGTGTGCGTGAGCTAATCTGCTAACACTCGTTTTTATCGGGAGTCGCCCGTATTTCAGACACCTCATCCCTGAAACTAACCCCCCCCCGGTCTCCCAGCACATTGCTCTATTCTTAACTATAAGTAAAAACAATGCCACACATTCAGTATTAATGCACACAGCGGCAAAAGCTGAACCATTGTAAAACGGGACCGCCGCACGTGTGTGAGAGCTGATGTAGCCATAGCAACGACAAAAAGCAGTGAAACGCAGCTCACAAACGCATTTTAATCCGTAAACAAAGCCGCACGCGTCGCGTTTACAACGTGCTTTTAGACGTGATATGAGAATACAAGTTAACCAGATACACTACAAGTGGTTACAAGTTACAAAACACAATTAAATGCATCATTTACAAGCTAGAGAAAACAATGAGGCGACCGTTTTAATCGCACTTACTTACACTTGTTGGAGAGCAGGCCAGGGAAATGTCCCGCTGTTCCCTATGGCTAGTCCGCCCCTGCATACATCAAGTCTTTGCTGATCCTTCATTTAACAAATGATCGACGAATCCTTTGTTGCAAGCATGTAGATTTTAGAAACACTCTTCAGAGGGAACAGTCTCGTCTGTGGTTCATTTGCACACTTCCTATAATATCCAGCCGAACACAGTGCTCTTCTCTGTGTTGCCAGATGTAGCTGACTGACTCCAATCCAAACCCTATCTAAAAGGTTTTTACCTGCACAATCAAAATTAAAACCGCCCAATCTGGCAACTTTTGCTCGCTGCTGCTGTTGCTTGTGGGCGGGGTTGGGGGTTTTGAATCTCCCGGGGCTTCGTGCGCACAAATGGGCGGTGCTTATGTTTCGTGTTCACGTCATGCCGAAACGGGTAAAGACTCGTAAGCACGGCGACTCGTTTGAGGAACTATGAGTCGACTCTTTTATAGATGAATCAATAGTTTTAAACACTGTGCACTTTCAGATTTAAGGACATTTCACTTCCCTTAGAGCTGTGTTACTCACTGCATGCAAGCTCATTTTCAAAAACCCATAATAGGGGCTCTTTAAACAGTTTTTGGTTCCTTTTCTAGACTTTGAACATCTTAGAGTCGTTATGTTCTATGGAAGATGAGAAGCACTCAGATTTCATCTAAAGTATCTTAATTTTTAGTTCTAAAGATAAATTAAGGTCTCAAGGGATTGAAACGATGCAAGAGTGCATGATTGATAACAGAATTTTCCATTTTGAATGAACTAACCCTTTAATAAGCATGTTCTATTTACTTGTGTGTATCTTTTAATTCTGTGAGAAACTTATTTTATCCAGTTTATTCTTTTGAAGTGATTTCTAACGTTCAAAAATAATTTTGGGGGTTTTAACAAAAAAAATTATAAAACCTTTAATATACTTTATATATGCACAGTATACATTTTCTCACCATGACAATAGCCACAGAAGCTGGTATGGAGGCAAGCTGGCACACAAATGATCTAACTCTTTAATAGCAGTAACTAAGTTTTTGTGTGCGTGTTCCTTTTAAACATATTGACCCTTGAACATCGAGTTGTACATTTCATTTTTCAAAAAAAAAAAAAAACTGGCAACATAGACCATTTCAGCATTGTCTTGTCATTAGCCCATGAACATTTCCTGCTTATCAAACTATTTCATAACTTTAACGAGACAATTCAATCATAACTTAATGTTAAAACAGCTATTATAACATTATTTTTCAATATGTGGCTCTTTTTGGATTCTCTGAAGCTATAGAAATTAAATGTAAAACAGGAAAGACGCTGTTTTTGTTTAAATCCCTCAAAATGGTCTATAAGCCGCTCGACTACATTTATCATATGGATGTTTCAGATCAACCGCTGCTTCATGCTGACAGTGCAGTGTAGTCGCCGCGCAGGCCATCTGGAGCAGGCTCTAGACTGGATTGTCCGCTGGATTCAGGCTTTGGGCTCACAGATTTTGGATCATCTCGCAGAACCTGTGTCGATGTGGGTCAAAACCAAATGTGATGCTGCCCGAGCAGGAGAGGATGACACACGCCTGAGGTGACTTTCGCTTCAAAATAAGGCTTCCAGTGTACCTCTTGATTCCCTTTTAAGATGACAAATATTACTTTTTTCCAGGACTCTGAGGGACGGTTTAGGAGAAACATTAGTGGATGAGGAGGTTATGATGTGTTTGTTAGAAGAGGAGTTGCGCGTATATAAGGAGCAGACTGGAGACACAGCGCAGGAGCGCTACAACACACTTTGCGACCTCTTGGAAATCTGCCATGAAGAAACCCCACACACTCTGAGAAGAGCTACTTATCTGTGTGAGATGGCGCAGGTTGTGTGCTATCAGGACTTCAGCCAGCAGACTGACTGGTAGGTAAACACAGTGAATTATTTGTGTTTTCAGATGGTTTTAAGAGAAAGAAATTAAGAGATGGCCACTCAAGACTTAAACACATATTTGAGGAAGAATATTTTTTTACTTTAAGACTATTTTCTACATTAAAATATAAGCTTTAATATATGTTTTAGGTTATATAAGAAAGCGTTTGATTCAGAAAATGGTTTCAAAAAGGAGCTATTTTTTAATATCATTGGTCAAACTGTAGCAACTTATGACTATCAGTGTTGTTGTATATTTTTTTTGTGCAGTGAGTGAATGATTAAACGCTTATGATTGTAAATTATATAGCGAATATTTAGTACAAGTGTTAGCATACATATAGCCTATGCTGCAGATATGGCATTAAAACATGTAAATAAACATGGTATTAGCATGTTTTCAGTGATCTGGGGTCCGTTCTTTGTACCTTGCTTAAATAATCTAAGATGATTTTACAGATCCTTGGTCTTTTAATCTTGATGATTGATCTCTGGTTAATTTGGTTCATAAAAAACAAGTTCGTGAATCAGATTAAAATGTCTGAATGAAGTGATCTGAGATCGCAGCGTATGTTGTGAAGGACAGATCCTTGGAATCATGATCAGCAATGCAACGATTGGCTGACAGCACAGCAGAGTAATGACATCATCTGATTAATCAATTATGTGAGCAAAATTACATAAACTTTGTAGTAAACTGTTTGCTAAATATCATACGCAGTGACTTTTCACATTTGTTGTAGACTGCAGGATTTATACTTTCATGTTTCAAGAGTATTTAGCAGTTTTTTTTTTTGTTTTACTTTACGTTTTTTAAACTATTTAATTATTTCGCACAGTGTGTATACCTATAGATTACTACTGTAATAAAATAGCAGCATTCGGTACATTCGTTTAGTACTAAATTTGCTTCAGTGACCTGATCTAATTCTGTTTAAATGTAATATGCCTGTTCCCGAGCAGGTTTGAGCTATGACAACAAATCTCGCATGAGTTTTGAAGAGCGAAACGATCCTGGATCGTGTCAAATCATCAATAACTAAATTCAGCTAATTGAGTATTCCACATACAAAGAACAGACCCCTGATTGGAAGTAGTAAAATGAGCAAAACTTTTGTGTATGCTTGTTTTGTGTCCACTTGTTTTGTGGATTTTTTTTTTAGGCTATTTTTTTGTGGTAGTTTTAACTTCAAGGTCTACGGAAGAAAATAAACCCATGTTAACAAGCTTGTGAACAAGCAGGAGAACAATCAAATGAAAAGCATGTGGATGCAAAGTACAATTTTGATCATAGCCATTTGGGTTTTGTTACAATGCAGTAAAGTATAAATGTCTTGTTGTTGGTGCAATTTTCTCAATATATGTCAACTAAAGGTTGCATGTTAAGTGAGTGTAGGTGGTCTTTAGTAGCAGTGCAAACACATTTGACAACAAGAACATCTGATATGAAACTTATCCGACTGAATACATTGTCGTCTGTGTCTAAAAGTATTTAAACGTAGACGAACATGACATTTTATGACTTAATGGGTTGGCAAAAAAAAACCAACAACTTAGTACCAGGTTAAAACAGGGCAGGAGATGAAAGATATATAAAGAAAAAACTGAAATCTGGTTTTGTTGTTTATAACCAGCTCAGCAGTTGATTTTACCCATGAGGCTTTGAGGTTGCTGGAGGCAGAACCAGAGACGGCAGAGAATGCTGATAGGCTGAAGGATGAGAAAGCACACGCCTCCCTGTGGCTCTACATCTGCACTCTTGAGTCTAACCTGCAGGAGGTCAGTGATGAATGTGGACTCTTAACTAACATATATATATATTTTAAATTGTTCACATATACCTAAAATG
Source organism: Danio albolineatus (assembly GCA_903798035.1). Taxonomy (NCBI): domain Eukaryota; kingdom Metazoa; phylum Chordata; class Actinopteri; order Cypriniformes; family Danionidae; genus Danio; species Danio albolineatus. Next base: position 9,083,944 of record CAIGQQ010034734.1, on the reverse strand, counting down.
AATTTTATTAGTATAATGTCGTATAAATAATCATAATTAGTGCTGGGCAAAAATACGTGTGTGTACTGTTTCCATTTATGAATATGTAAATACACGGATTGCATTATGCATATATTTGAGAAAATCTTTATTTATATTTGATCTAAAATAAATATTTAAATGATACAAATTGTATATTAATTTAAATATCTGTGCTACAAAACTGGTGTTTGTGCGTATTACATATACATTGTATACAAAACACACGTCAAAACAAACTTTTATTTTTGATGCGATTTTAATCTTTTCACAGCACTAATTATAATCACATGTGAATTTACAAAACTTATAAATAATTTTAGCATAAGAGACATTTGAACCACAATGTACATACCCTAACCACTACAAAAACAACCTTTTACGTTGTATATTAAGTGTGTGTGTGTGTTTGTGTTACAGGCTGTGGACACAGAGAAGCGTTTGTGTGCAGTGCAGGAAGTGAGTAAAAGAGACGTGAATATGGATCCTGTTCCCACAAATGATCTAGAGTACGAGGACAAACAGAAATCTCAAGAGAGCCAGCTAGTCTACGATGGACTACGCTTCAATCTGCTAGCTCACAGCAGTAAGCCAACGCACTCAAACACACAATACAATAATGCATCTTTCTATATTGCATTCATTTGTATTGTATTGTTTTATAGACTAATCTAGTAATGTGGTTGATTTCTGTTTGTGTCAGAGCAAAGTGAGCCTCTGGATAGATGTTTGTCTTTATGGCGGAGTCTCCTCCGAGGGTCTGTGCCTGCAGTTAGAGACCCTAAACTCACTGCTTCTTCCATGACGTTGATGGCTGCCCTCTACACACTTATGGGCAAAGTATGTGAACACCAGCATTACTGACTGGAGTAAAGTGTTTGAGATGTGTAACGATGCTTAAATAACGAATATGTCTCTGTTAGCACCTGCAAGCTCTGGAGGGATATCAGCTAGCTGCCGCCCTCTTCAATGTACTTGGTGATGGCCAGAATAGTGCCAATGGCCATTGCCACTCTACCAGGATCTTGCTTTACCTGGGTTCACCGCAGCTTGCACAGGTGAATTGTAATTACAACATAAAATAGTGGAACATTCAAAACTTCCTTTGACCCTAACTTTTCTTTAGGAGTTCAGCCACATTGTATAGTTATTTAGAAGTAGTCTAACAAAAACCGTAACCGTAGTGATCAAAAGTTAGCAAAAAGTAAAATCATACCTTAAATAATGCAGTCTTTATGGGTAGCATCATTAGGGCTGGGCGATTAATCGAAAATAATAATAAGTTTTATTTATATAGCGCCTTTCCAGAGCTCAAGGGCACTTTACAAAGAATGTAACAAAAGAAATAATACAAGCAGACATTGAAAGAAACGGTAAACAGGTAGAGACAACATTAGGTTTGCAAACATACAGGGAATCAAAAATAACAAACTGAAAATACAAAACAAGACCTAAGAGACAAATATGTACAGGCAGGTAAAAAAAAAAACAGTCGTCAGTTTAGCAATCAGAAGAGTGACATTCAGAAAACAAGTGAGTTTTAAGTAATGATTTGAATTCTGAGATATTATTTACAAAGCAGAGTGAATGTGGTAGAGAGTTCCAGAGTTTGGGTGCAGTGACACTAAATGATCTGCCCCCCATTGAAGAGAGGCGATACCGAGGGACAGCAAGAAGACCAGAGTCAGAGGAAAAGTAATCGAAATCGACATTCAGAACCTATAATCGGTCAAATTTTTCCAGGATGATTTTTTTCAATTACCTACGTGTCACGTCACCTGCTCTGTTAAAGGCTGTGGCTGATTTATACTTCTGCGGTCAATTTGTAGCCACATCTGATCTCTAGTCAAGTAGGACAATGGACTCATTCTTGAGCCTTACTTTGCACTACATTGACAATGATTGGAAGATGCACCAGAGATGCCTTTAGACGACATATAAAACTTGTCAGTGAACTATGAGGGCAAAATTTTTTTTTTTATAAATAAATAAATAAAAGAATGTTTCATTAATCATAATCAAGTTTTAATGTTCAATTAATCGCCTAGTCCTAAGCATCATGCTTCTTTTAAGGGTTATTTGACTTTTGATTGCCTCCTATATATGTTTTTTTAATTATTATTTCATTAAAATTTTTAATGATTTCTCAGTAACGATAATTATTACCAGATTAATCAACATTCACTCAATTTTTGATTAATCTGGTAGTAATGTCAGATGGAGAGAGTTCATACGGTCATGGAAGTCAAGGAATTTTGACATGGTATTTTCCAGGCCTGAAAAAGTTTGGGAAAAATCCACAAAGTTTTGGAAAAGTCATGCAAATTTGTTTAACAAATATTTGTATACTTAAATATAGGTTGGTTGTTTACTGCTTCTCTGTCCTTGGCCAATCACATGATTTCACTTTGTTAGTGCCGTAACATAATTTGACATAGATTTGAAACAAAATTTAAACTAAATAGATTGTTGCATGTTTTACAATATGCTGTAATGAATTTTATTCATTACAGCATGTTATTATATTATTTACCATGTATATGTAGATATTAAACATTAGGTCATTTGAAAATTTACTTAAGTCTTGGGAAACGTCTTGGAATTTTAGTTGTAAAAATGTGCATGAATCCATAACTGGTAATTTCCAAAAAAAAAATAATACATTTAGTAATGAAATAAGCAAAGACATTATGAGGCAGTCATACATTTTTTATTTTAAATAGATTCCTTTGTTTTAAAGAAATAAACAAACAAAAATCATTGAATCTCAGTTTATACAGGATCATGTATCTCTACTTTATTAAATAAAAAGCTCATATTAAACTTTAACAAGTTTTACATGTTTCAGGTGGAGTTAGAAAAAGCAGAAAAGAGTTTGTCATCTGTCTCCATCTCTGAGGGCACGTCTATCATATCCATGCTGGCCATGTTGCAAAAAGCACAGCTACACTATGCTTTAGGACAGGTAATACTCATTCTTACAACTGTTTGTGGACGTGCGAGTCAATTTAATCTCAGAAAATATTCTTTATATGATATAATTTCTGATAAAACCAATATCTGTCCTTGGTCTGTTTCTCTCTCTCTGTCAATTCATACTTGTTTTATTTGCACAACAAATGTTACAAACGTATTGCCAAAGAATATGTAATGTTTACGGTAAATATAACATATGAAAATAATCATGGAATTATTGCTAATTAATTAATGTTGTTGTTGTTGTTGTTTTTATTATTATGATTAAATTACTGCTAGTAACATTTCTCTGTCTCTATTAGGTGGAGAGTGGTGTGTCCTGCCTGATAGAGGTGATAAAGGAATCTGCTCAGCATCATTCTAAGAGCTGGTACCTGCTCAGGGCTCGAGCACTGCAGACAGCCAGTGAATACTTGAGTCTGGACACGCAGGCTTTGGACTCACAGCTACGCCAGAGCATTGTGCAGCACGGTCAGCTCTTGTGCAGTACACACATCGCTTGTACATCTAACAAACAACAGTTATACTCCATAACAAGCTCACATGCTTTTTAAAACTGTTTTTTTACTTGGTGGCTTAAAGGGAAGTCCACCCAAAAATTATAATTTGCCACCCTTTACGCTTGCTCCACTTGGTCTAAACCTGTTTGAGTATCTTTCTTCTGTTAAACGTAAGGAAGAATGTTGGAAAAACAGCTATTAATGTTCATTGTATTCAGAATTTCATATCGACAAAATAAATAAATGTAGAAAAGTTTAGAACCTCTCGAGTCTGGGTAAATGCTGCGGAAATCTTAGTTTTTGGATGAACTTTTTTTATTTTCAATTAAATTTTTGGATTTCTTTAAGAGATTAAAAAAAGTTATACTCTACATCAGTTAAGGTTAAAAGAATAGATGCCAAATACAGTATATCAAACATATTCACTGCAGAAAAGATTAAGTAATAATTTTTTGTTAAAATCCAGTGTTTGTTTTTTATTTATTTATTATTATTATTATTTTATAACAGCTATCATATAAATGGTGTGAATGCTTGTGCTGCTGATCTACATTTGTTTTAAGTACTACAATAAAAAAAGAAGGTTCAAACGTGGGTAAAAAGTGTAGCATGATGAAAGCGCAAGACCAACCGTCAAGTGAGAGGCTTCGGTAAAGATGGTTGATGACTGTTAATTAATATCTAGCCAACTGGAAAATATTTAAATCACGTTTTCTGTGTTGTATTTCATCCTCAACAACAATAAAGACGTGTCTGGACATTAACGTCTGAATGCATAATTATCCAAAGACCTGAGGAGATTTCTCTGCATTAAAGACTCTATTATCCTGCTGCTGCTTCTCCAACAAGGTAGAAAGTTACATATGACAGAAATGTGGATGATTGACAGGGCTCATAACTAAGCGACACAACAATCTGTTAAGGATGAAGTCGAATGTTCCAAAGCTTGCATACTCTTCTGTTACACACTAATTTTTCCTTCACAAAAAAGAACATACTTTTAGGTCGTAGTATGCAAATTGGGACGCAGCAACTAATTAGCATGTTCAGATGTATTTGATTAGTGTTGGAGCAAAAGTCTACAAGACACCAGCCCTCTAGGACTGAGTTTGCCCACCCCTACTTTAAAGTGTCCTTGCTGAAAAAACAAAAATATAGTATATAGTAATGTTTGACTTTAAAGATTTATTGAGTTGAAATAAAAAAAAAAGTCAGCAATAGTGCATAAAATATATTATACATGTCTTTACTGTGAGTTAATGAAAATATGAATTTATTTTAAAAAATAAGGAGAGCGTATTAACTGAAAAACGTGGAAAGGGGATCTGGATGGAAAGTTACTTGCATCACATACCCATATGCTGGTTGCTATTTAATGTTGTGAATTGTGTGTATGTGTGTTGTAGGTTTAAAGACTCCAGACACAGCTCAGTATGAAGGGTTGAAGTTGTTGTGTAGCCTGGTGATGATGTTGTTGGGCAACGGGTTTTACGGAGCCCCTGGTCCAAACACTGACACTCGTTTTGTGGATAAAGGTACTGGACAACAACTGTAACTATCTGAACTGATTTCTGCATAAATCCATAAGGAATATTTTTGCTATTTTCTTTTAACTTGGTGTGTTTTCATCTGTAGGAGACAGCGTTGTGTTTAAGTGGCTGTTGCTGAGTGAAGTGCTGGTGTGCTCAGAGAGGATGGTGATCACCAGAAGCAGCAGCGGAGCCGTTCATGAAGCTAAAGCTCAGTGTCTAGAGGCTCTCAAACTGGCCACCAAACTGCAGACACTCAGCCAGTGAGTACATACTTCATGTCTGTGAGTGTGACTGGCAGAATGTGTGTGACAGTTGAGGTTTAAATGTGTGTTTCTGACACCAG
>CAIGQQ010034734.1:9060705-9078565 GCA_903798035.1 Danio albolineatus | reverse complement strand
CCCTTTCTTCTGAGGAAGAAACTGGAGTATTTTCACAGACACGTACACGTAGAGGGCGACCAAAGAAGAGCACGAGTTCAGCAGACACAGAGGAGCCAGAGAGGATGAGGATGATTAAGGAGGAAGAACAGGAGGTTCTTCTGAATGTCAGCATGGAGGAGCTCAGAGGCTCTGACACGGAGACAAATGACACTGGTATGGATATGTAAAAATATATATATAAAATTTTCAATTGAAATATAATTTGTAATTGACTAAAGGCATTTGTGTGGTATTAGGAAGTCCAGATGCTGACTGTGAGGTCTTGAGGAGAGATCTGGGTGCAGATTTTGGGCGAGAGTGTTTCAGTGAGCTCAGGAGAGCTGGACAGAATGGATCAGGATCTCACACAACTTTGCCACATGCAACTACATCTCTTGGTAAAACTGTGTATTAAAGGGATAGTTCAGCTGAGAATTACCGCTTGCACTCAAGTGGCTCTAAACATTTATACATTTCTTCTGTTGAACACAAGTAAGATATTCTGGAGGTGTCGGAATGAAAACAGCCTTTGACATCCATAGTTGGAACACAAAATGCTGTGGAAGTCAATGGCTGTTTATTCCAACATTCTCCAGTTTATCTTCCTTTGTGTTCAACAGGTTTGGAACAAGTGGAGGATGAGTAAATGATGTCAATTTTCTTTTTTAACTGTCCTTTTAAGAAATTAATAATTGAATCGGCAACAGTGCATTGATTTCGAATAATATCGTAATAAACAGTAATTTAATTAATTTTGTTATGTAAATAGTCATTTAACAGTAATTTATAATTTTTCATGTGAGGCTCAGGGTTTAAATTATTTAAATGATGGATATTATCTTATTACTCAATGTCAATTTCTGACATGTTTATGCACTAAAAAACAGTAAAGTGTTAAAATAGCATTTATTTGTAGCATAAATTTGTTCTTTTTGAACAAATGCCCAGTGCAAATGTTTTCAACATTAATGCTAAACATTTCAGTGAAAAAGAATGAAGGATTGTGTGATAAAATAGTTAAGTAATGACTGTGGGGAAAAAAATTTAATAAATCTGCTTTGACATCGCATGTATAAGTAAAATATTTAAAGTATTAAAATAGAGAAATTTTTATTTAGTGTAATTATTTCAAGTCATTTTAAATCTGATGAGTGTTTTGAGCAGAAACTTTACAGACACATTCTGGAGACACAAAAGACTTATATTAAATCTGGAAAAAGGGGTAAACTAGGTGACCTTTAAAGGTCACAGTATTATTTTTAAAGCAGTCTGATGAGCAAGAGGCCTTTACTATGAAAGTAGATGCTGTCAATTTAAATGTTACTTTTCTGGGTTGTCAAAGTTCTTAAATTCTATCCAATGTGTTTATTTTGTATTTTAGCTGACCTGTCAGTAGAGGCGGTCCAGTCATACCTGCGCTCCTCGTGGCTCCTCTTGCACCACTTCCCATCTCCTACTCTTTATTCTCATATTTGCTCATTGCTCGCTCAGTCATTCGGTCAAACGGATCCCATCATCACAGCAATGCTGCATGCACAGGCACTGGGAGTGTCCACTCGCCATCATATGACTCGTCACGTGGTTAACCAGTTTAGGTATGTCAGTTAGTATGACATTACAGAAGCCATAACCTGTCTACGACACTTGAATTTCATCTTTCTGTCTGTCTCTTTAGGAAGTTGAAGAAATCTTGTAACGATGTAGCAGAAGGTCTTGAAGCTCTGAGTCTGGAGGAAACATCTGGGATGACTCAGTCGAAGAAACTTTCAGCGTTAGAGCAGATCTTTTCATTCACAGCATCAAACCCAATGCAGTTTCCACAGACACACTGTCAGCAGTTCACACAGCAGCTGGAAGATCTACCAGCAGGTAGGCATGGGCCGGTATAACCTTAGATAAAACAATCACAGTTTGACACTTGTGATTACTGCTCTAAAATATGTTCTTTTAAAACATCTTGGTAAAAAAAACACAGCACCTTTTTTTCCCCCTTGAAGATATGTTTTATTTTAAGAAACGTTGTTTTAAAATTTGGAACAGTAAACATGTCAGGTGTGCTGGATGCCAGCAATTAATACCCTAATTAAATAAAGAAACAAGGATCTGCTATTCACTATATATTTCTTAGCTAGAGTTTTGTTTAGGACAGTCTTTTGTAATGTCTTTCAAGGAATAATTAGATTCATACCAAACCACAGGTATCTTGATGGATTATGCGAATGAAGTCAACGTCCACTCCAGGAAGAAAATTAATAAAAAAACACTTATATATTAAATCCAGTGAAAAAGAAGATTAAAACAAATACAAGAACAAAACAATCTTTTACTTTATCCTCTGTGGAGAATAAAGGGCCTAAGATGTACAGTATAGAGAAATGTAAGCGCACTGCTGGTCTGTCTGTTCCAGCGCTTTATACAGTACTCAAGCCTTTGAATACCGGTGTGCCTTTTATGTTATAAATTATTACTGCTGAAATACTTGGGTGTATCTATATCAAGATAGCTTGTAGTATATCATTCAACATGTTAATCAACATTTAAGCAGGTCATCAGGGTTGTTCTTTTTAGCTGGTGAAGAATTTCTTCCTTTGAAGATAACGTTCCCATCCCTCTTACAGGTTACTATTGTAACAATTTGTGTCCTCTGGACCATATACTCCTTTAGCACCAGCAGATAACTGACCCACTTCAGCATGTCGTCCTTAACCTCTTTGAACTCTCTGTCGGAGACACCTTTCTCGTCTCTTACGCTTCTCATCGCTAATAGCTGTTGTTGCAAGCTTACGAATATCCGAATATGCAAGTGAAGTTTTGTGTCTTACAGTTAATGTCATTAAACCAACCACACATTACACAGGCTAAATAAATCATTGACTACTGCTGTCTTCATTAGTTTCAACGTGAAAATTCATCTTTGGATATCTGTCTTTTCTTTGGATATAAAGGAAGCCACTGCACTGTACACCATAGCATGCTGGGATGTTGGTTTATTAGCGATTTTTCAGATGTTTCTTGGATTGTGGACTGACAGGTAGCTTTTGATTTGGAGGGTCATTTTCAGCTGGAGATACTGTTGCCCTAAAAACGAAATAAAATAGTAAAAAAAAAAACTTGCATATACTGTAGGAACGGTATAACAGAGTTTTAGCGTCTTTTTTCAATACCTTGAATTTTCCAAATCGTGGTAATAACATCAATACCTGCTGGTAGGTGTGAGATCTGGATTTTAATAAAGTTTTATAATTTTTTTCCAGATTAAAAAAATGGGAAACTGCAGTTTAAACAATGGTATTTTTAATCTATACAGTGGGAAATGGAACCGTGTGATTATGTTTAAAATATCTCCTTTGCTGTTTTACAGAAGAGAAAATGTCATTAAGATTTGGAATTAAACAAAGACAATTAAAAGATATTTTTGGATGGACTGTCCTGTTTAGATGCAAATAATTATAATAAAAAAAACAATTACTTTGTATATTATATTATTGCTATGATGCAAGAGTAATGTCTTTATCATAACGACAACAATTTCTTTAAATATTGCTAGATTGGTTAGTGGTGATAAGAATATGAAAGTAAAAAATGGTACTCTGGTAATATCGTATGAGAATACAGAATTATTCAACTGTATTTTTGCTTTAGGAGTGACTGTATGCTTGCTGTCACTGACGGGGGTGCATCCTGATGAAATTGGCAACACTATTCTTCTGACCCGACTGGAGCGTGGCTCTACCCCAATCACAGTTCGAATCCCTACTGCAGACAGAGAGGTAGGCAGCCAGAGAAACATGCTTGTGTGATGATGTTCTCATTACTTGGGTGTATTGCCTCATAAAACACATCTAAGTGTCTTAATCTGCCCCTGTTATTATATTTGGGAGATTTTCTACTGTGGGTTTAGGACCATCCACCTTGAATGAGGGGGAAAAAGACACTTTAGTTCTTTCATAATACGTTTTAGTGTGATCTCTTTTTCATAGTGTATTAGTTGGTTTTAAATGGAGAGCCCACTCTTCTAGGATTGGTCAAGATTTACTGTTGACTGATTTTAAGCAGTTGATTGTTGCTTTTAGGAAACAATAACTATTATTTGAGCGTTTCAGTTTTAAATCTGCAGTTTACATTCACAAATAACTACATTACACAGCACTGGAAAGATGAAATCTTTCATCAAACAAAAAAAACATAACGGCAGCATTTTGTTTTCACAAACTTTTTTTTTTTTTTTTATTACTTAGCGATCTGTTGCTGGCCTGTTGGAAGAAATGGATGGAGTCTTGAAAGGACAAAAGGAAGTGAGCACAGTAGCTGAGAAATCACAGTGGTGGGACGGAAGGAAGGCTTTGGATGCCCGTGTGGAGGTGAAGCATCATTGACTATTTGAAAAGGGATTTCTTACTGAAATTGAACTTACTTCATAGTGTCTTAAATACATGTGACGCTGAAACAAGCAATAAAAGGTGTCATGTTAAAACAAGTTTTTGTTCTAAACATTCACAACATGATACAGAAAGTTTCTATTTCTGCAACATCGCAGCCAAAACAGTTTAAACAGTATGTGACCATGATCATCTCAGATGCTGATTATGTGCTTCATTCAATGTTAGCAGAATGAGTGTGAATTCCATTTCACGTGACATTTATTGCCATACTGCAACACCAGCAGATACCTTTTCTCAGATATTACAATAACTAGCAAACATGGCTTAAACATGAATGTTAGAACTGTGACTTGGTCCAAACCAGCAACATCAGTCTCTCAGCATGTACTTTTAATAATGCTAAGAGGTTTAATATCTATTAATTAAATTATAAACCTGTCTGTTTTGTTGGGAGTGCAGTGCACTATTGTGCGCTTCTGAATGGCTGTGTTTAAATGATTCTATCGTGTGATGTATGTTGCAGCCAAATTGCTTTTCATTGGAATTTTGTCACATCGCACTGTCAAGTGGTTTTATCCTTTATTATAATTTTCTTTCACTTTTGATGAGCACAAAAGCATATATTTTGAAAAATATTGGGAAATGGCAACCATTGGCTTCTAAGTTATTTGTTTTTCCTGCTATAGAAGTCAATGGTTACTGGCTACCACCAACGAAGGTGGTTTGAAGGTGATTTATTCCTTTAAATTGAAAGACTTTAGTTATACTAAATGTCAGCTTTATCCATCAGAAAATGCTGGAGGAGATGGAAGAGGCTTTAGGAGTGTGGCGAACTTTACTTCTGCCTTTGACCTCTGACCCTGAGCTTGACGTTCAGACGACGAGCCTCCAAAAAGCTCTTAAATCAACAAAGATCACACAGGACATTCTCAAGGTGCTTAACAACATCCATTCAGTATGATTAAACGTTTCTATCTGTAGCCCCTTCTCAGTCCTGCTTTCTCTCTGAAGGTGATTCTTTCAGCATCTCCACTGCTGTCCCTGCCAGACCTGCAGTGTCTTCTGGAAGGAATGAATGTGAATGACAAAGACCTGCTGAAGCTCCTGCAGAGGGGCGTGGCTGAACTGAGAGGGAGGGAGGAGCCACAGGGACACACCGTTCTGATTTTAGACAAGGTAGACTGCTCAATCTTCTCCAGCTGACTCAATATGTAGGTTTTGGTCTGACTGCAGTGTTTGTGTTCGTGCAGTACTTGCAGAGGTTGCCGTGGGAGAACATTGCTTGTCTGAAGTCTCAGTCTGTCACTCGTATGCCCTCATTACATGCAGTGCTTGGACACAGTCATCTGAGAGAGGTATGTGCTACTCTGTGCAAGCGAAAGATGGAGAGTTTTGGTACATGATGTGAAGCTTTGATCTTAGAGTCCTTTCATATGATATTGGCATACTAATATGTATAATATCTGTTTAGACCATTTTGAGGGATGTAAACAATAACAATAGTCCTGACCTATTTCACTTTTTTTTTCTTTTTTTTTTTTTTAACTTCAAGAAATCCAAAAAGTCCCCATATTTATAATGTTATGGCAGCTGTTTTAACATGCTTTAACATTAGATATGATTTAATTGCCTCTTGTTATAATTGTAAAATAGTTTGACAAGCAGGAAATGTTCATGGGCCAGTCACATCACCACATTGAAATGGTCTAGAAGTCATGTGCAGTGGTAGATGAAGTACACAATTCAAGCTTTACTCAAGGAAAGTACCCATCAAAAGTTCTTGGTTTTTACATATAGATGAATGATTATTACCAGAATTTACTTTAAACAAAGTAATTATTTACTAATTGCATTATTAAAATTGTATTTTAATAACTTTTTAAAAATAAATTACTATGTCTGAAATGCTAATTAATCAATAATGATTTTAATTACTGACCTCAGTACTACTTTCAAACTTTATAAATGTCAGCACACAGACGAAATAAATTAAGCTCTTAATTTAAATATGATTCAAAAATACTTTTACCTTTTTATAAAACATTTATTTACGTTTTATATAAACAAACTTGGCAAAACTATTGAACAACATATGTATCAAAACATTAAACTTTACAAAACAATGCCACCATTGTCATCAACTAATTTCTGACTCAATTCATTGTTTAAGCACCTTCAATCATCTTGATAAATGCCACCTTCTTGAGTAGAAAAATACAATTATTCAGCCAATTAAATTTGTATAACTACACATTAGGCATGGGACGATAACCGTTTTCAAGGTATACTGCGGTTTGGAAAAGTCAAGGTTTTAAAACTGCCAAAATTTTCTGTTATACCGTTCCTAAGGTATGTGTAAGATTTATTTTATTATTATTTTTTATTATTATTTACTTTTTTGCTTTTGTTTTTTAGAACAGCAGTATCTCCAGCAAAAAAAGATGTTTTAAATTGTAAAGAAATCTGGGTTTTTAAAACTAATGAAGACAGCAGAGGTCAATGATTAATTTTAATTATTTAGCCTGACATGTTTACTGCTCCAAAATATTATAAATCTTTCAAAAAATAAAATGTATTGTGTTCAAAGGGGAATTATTTTATTTTATTTTTTTATAGCCAGACATTTAAAAAGAATATGTTTTAGAGCAGTAATCTCAATACAGTGATTCCGTGAAACCGTGATATTTTTATTTAAGGTTATCATACCGTCAGAATCTTATACCGGCCCATGCCTACTACACATACAATTACTCTTCTCTGAGTTCATGAATACAAAACTTGTACATTAAAAAAAAAAAAAAAAAAAAAGCTTTTAAGGCAGGTATTTAAGTTACTACAATTGAAATTACCTAAAACATTTATCATTACTTTCTACAGTGGAGAAGTAATTTAATTACAGTAACTTGTTCTTTGTAACTAATCACACCCAGAGTTTTGTTTATTAGTGCATGACTAGTTTATTTACAGAGCTTATTTTCTGTCTTATTTGCTCCTTTTTTAAAAAAAAATGCTTATTTTGCTCTTTTACATGGATCCAAATAATCTGCTAGTGGCTCAGTCGGAATAGTCACATTTAACCACATCAGCCATTTATGAATTGACCTAATTGAAAACCCTAATGACTAACTTTAAGTTCTTTTTGTCTTTTCTCAGGTGGATTCAAGTTGTGTTCTGTCTTGTGGTGTGAACCCTAAGCAAGTTTACTATGTGCTAAACCCGGATGGAAACCTGCCTGACACTGAGAATCGCTTTAAAGAGTGGTTTACAGGGTGAGTACACAAAACATGCACTGACCGCCACAGTTGTGTTTGTGTTATTAACTATATCTGGCATATCTGTGTTTGCCCAGTGAACGGACATGGCAAGGGGTTTGTGGAAGGGCTCCTGATCCAGAGAAATTGCAAGAGGCCGTGACCGCCAAAGACCTCTACATGTGAGTGAAACTATAAACACTTGAGTTTTATTCACTACATAAGGGTTTACTTAACAAAAAAATGAAAATTCCCAGTAATTATTCACCCTCTTGTTGTTCCAAACCTCAGAGACCTTTTGTTCTTTGTAATACAAGATATTTTAGGTAAAATACGAGTGCTTCCTCGTCCTCCACAGACAGCAAGTTCCCATTTAAACAAAATCTTATCAAGCTATGAGAATAATTGTGCACACATAAAACAAAAATAATGACTATTCAACATTTTCTTCTCCTCAGTGTCAGTATATTGCGCACAATCACAGTAGTGCTGTGCTTTGTGTCATCCTGTGATGCATTACCTCAGATGCCCCTGTGCTTTGTTTCAAACAGGATGTTGTGGACGAACATTCGCTGTATACGTCACTGCACAGCGCTCATGAACGTGAGCAATATACTGACAATAGGAAGAAATTGTTGAATAAACGTATTATTTTTGTGTACACATAAGTGTTCTCAAAGCTTGATAATATCCCGATTGAACCACTGAAGATGTGTGTAAAGATGTTTTCTTGTATTTTTCTGAACTGTGAACTAGTAAGGATCTTGCTGCAGTGCAGAATAAGGGAGCTCTTAGATTTCATCTAATATATCTTATTTTGTGTTCTGAAGATGAACGTCTCGTGGAGTTGGAACAACATTAATTATTGGCAGAATTTTCATTTTTATATGAGCTAATCTTTTATGGCCCGTTTCCACTGAGTGGTACGGGTAGGTACGAGTCACCTTTATCAGGCTTAGTCCAGAAGGTGATGATAATGGTTAAACGTAACAGTTTCTTCATGTTTGAAGCAAAACCATTCGCGCTTTAAACAGGCTCGTAAAAAAAACTACCGGGCACGGGAGAATCTGCTCTTTTTCTCGGCTTTGTGGCTGTTCAAGATGATGACAAGGTTTCTTTGAGCTCGGGTCGACCATGGCTCGTTATTATATGTTTATATTATTTCGGTGTATTGTCTCTCGGCTTTGTATTAAACATGGTGGGTCCTTTGTTTTCATTGCTTGTTGCGCGAGCAAATGACGTATCTCTGTAAACCAATAGCGTTCAGCTGCACGTCTAGCTCCGCCTTTTTGGTCACCCTTGGTACTGTTTGCAAAGGGTGACCAAAAAGTAATACGGTACGATTCGGTACGCTTATAGAAAGTGGAAACTGCCTTAAGCGTATCGTACCGTACTGTACCACTCAGTGGAAACGGGCCATTAAAGGTCCAGTAAAGTGCCTTGAAATGTGAATTTTTATTTTTATTATTCGGTCTCAACTGAAAAATGAAGAGGGTGGGACTTAGAGCAGCTTCTCCCCTTTTAATCAAACATCCAGTAGCATTTTGTTTTTACCACAGCTCAGCCAGTGAGAATGGTTGAGATCAAGCACATCAATTCAAATGCAACTGAGAAGGGGCGGGGCATATCGGATACTAGAGAGCATTTGATTGGTCAAGATTTGATGAGAAACAAGTATGAGGTGACATAAAAGAATCATTGCTGCAAGCTTTGGATGTTTATGTCAGTTTTATATTTTCTAAACGTGAGCTTTGCCTTTGTTTTGAGCACACTAGCAAATCGATTTCCTAAAAGCCAACAGAGTGAATCTAACAAAACTTTATTGTGATTTCACTGTACCTTTAATTGATCAAACGTAGAGATAACGGGACATGCTCAAATATGTGCATGTACTTCTGTGTAGATACATCGGACATGGTGCAGGAGCCCGCTTTCTGGATGCGCAGAGGGTTTTGAAAGTGCCTGTGAGGGCCACAGCTCTTCTGTTCGGCTGCAGTAGTGCTGCTCTCAGTGTGCTTGGTCAACAGGAGGGAACGGGCATCATCCTCAGCTATCTAACCGCCGGATGGTAACACACTCACCCATGTACAGATACATTGATGTCTGAGAGTTTGCGTGATCCTTAAATTAGTTTCTTTGTCTCTTCACTAGTCCATTGGTGCTGGGTAACCTGTGGGATGTGACTGATCGTGACTTGGATCGATTCACATCGGCTCTGCTCCAGTCTTGGCTCTCTGCCGGTTCTGGCTCTTCACTTCTTCAGCATTTGGCAAAATCACGCAGCGCAACTCATCTAAAACATATAATCGGTGCTGCGCCCATTGCGTATGGTTTACCGGTGTATATACGCTAGCGCAGATTTTAAATGCCATTTTTATTATTTACAGGAAATATGGTGGTTTTAATGTATAAATGATAATTTAAGGTGTGAATTAACCTCAGGGTTTGTTCACTGCACAGAGAATAAGCTGTTTTAATGGAAATTAATCTTAATCTATGACTAGGCAGAACTTTGTCAAGGTTTAAAGGGTTTCGCCATTTTTAAGTCCTTTACTATTATTTCTGCTGTTATTGTGTGTTTGCAGTTGTGGTTTAAGTTTGCTCATACCTCAAGATGTTTTTTTTTTTCCTATTAACACTTTTGGTTTTGATGTGTACAATGATTTTTGTGCAAATTTTGTTTTACATTTTTATTTCCTGGTTAAGTTATATCAAATATCAATCAGCATTAAAATAAAATGTTTATAGCGTTGCTTGACCTTGGTAGTGATTTTAATTTTATATCGTGTTAACCCTAGTGCGCTGTTCAAATTGACCACCCTTTTGTTATGTTAGGGATGACAACAACATCCACTGAATTAAACTGCTGTAAAAATGCATCAGATAAATATTTTTTGCATAAATCTGTTAATCAACCTCCTGATCAAAACCACTAAATTGTTTAGAAAATTACAGGGTTTTAACTTTAATTAACAAGTTCTCAAATTATGTCACTGATTTGGTGAAAAAAACACACACAAAAGGACATATTTTCAATGTTAAAGTAATTGTGGACTGGATTTTATTTGACCTTTTATCACAGTCTTGGACATGTGAACAATTAGTAACAACACTGATGCATTGTTAGATTTAAATTTTTCCTCCCTAATTTGCTGTTAGTGGCTGTTGTTGCCCCACTGACTTCCACTATAACCACATTTGATGGTGCATAAATACACATTCTTTATTTTTATTTACTCCATGTAGTTCTGATAGCTGAGATGCATATTTTGATTTTCTCAGACACGTCAAGGTAAGTGCGCAAAGGTCACTCTCACACACTCAGACACACATAAACACACAGACACTTTCATTTGCTGTTATACTCCAAATAAAATCCAGAATCAGCTTTTTATCTAAAGGGTTAATGGTGCTAATTGATGATCAACTAAAAATGACACATTTTACCTCTTCCCAACAGGGAAAACCACCAAAAATTAAACAATTGTGGTTATAATGGAAGTTAATGAGATGAAAACTGTAAATTAGGGAGAAAAAAATTAATCAAAAACCATGTATCAAAGGCAATGTTGTTCCTTATGTCCAAGACTTTGATAAAAAGTAAAAAATATATAAATATATGTATATGTGTAGAAAATTTGTAATTTTGTGTTTATCGGTTCAGGACTGAGGTTGATTAACAGATTTATAAATAATAAAAAATAAGTTATCTAATGCATTTTTACGGCAGTAAAAACATTACTGGATGTTTTCATCCCTAACATAATAAAAGGCTAGTAAATTTGACCAGAGTGTATCATTGAGTTCTTTAAAAACGTCAAAGCATATTCTCAATATATGTGTCAAAATAAGATTTGTCACCAAAAATCATTCTGCTAGCTGAAACACAGAAAAGTATAGCCAAATTAAGCCTCAAAATCACCCCAGAGTGCATGAAAACATCTCCAACAGCACACAATGGTTAACTGAAATGAGGGATGTGCAGGAAGAGTACACATGGAATAAAGAGGAAGCTCCTGACTGTGATGGATAAACTGACAGGCAACGAGGACTGTAAACACTAAAATCAGTGTTCCCATAAATCTTCAAAATGTCAGGGACAGCGTTTTCAGAGACATGTAAAAATATCTGACGTGCCTGATCTGATGTGCTTCTCATTTGTGCAGAATGGGCAGCTTCAGTGGCGGATCTATGAAAGATAAGATGTTATTTTAAACAGGTTTTACTGACTTCCTGTCAAGAGTTGATTTGTTTTCAGGTGAGATTTTCTGCTTTTGTGAAATACACGCTTGGGAAGGGTGGTGTTTAAACAGTGTTGAATGTTTATTGAAATACAAATTCATTCTAATACTAAATTCTTGAGATAGTACACCACATGCGTTGACCATGAATAATACATTTATTAGTTGATTAATATATGTAGTTACTAATATGTATTAAAAAATAAGACCTTTCACGAGCATCGGTTTAATTAGCATTGACAAATACATTGTTGGTTAATTTTACTCTATACTTTATTGTTAATTAACAAATTACTGTACTGTGTGATGGAATAAACTCATTGGTAAAAGTCCTTTCAGTTGTGTCCGTTTGACCCGGAAGCTTTCCTCACCCCATTCTACTGTCAACATGGCGGTGAATCTCACGGAATTGTCTCTTCCACAATTGGAAAGCTTGAAAACTCAGCTTGACCAGGTATGTTGTGTTAAAATATAACAATTAACTCTATTCGTATGTCTGAGTAGCAACAGGCGCTGCTGTTTTTTGTTAGTGAATTAATTTACTGACGCGCTGCGGTTGTCACGCTGTCTGCGCGTGCTGCTGCTGGTAGTGCGCAAAATAACCCTCTTTAATTCACAATTTAGTGGATGCTAAAGGCGAAAATGAAAATTCTATGACTGTTTGCTCACCTTCTTGTTGTGGAGTCCACATAACTTCATTTATTCCGTGTAGCTCAAAATGAGATGCAGAAGGACTCTTATCGCCGTTCATTTGCATTGTATGTGGGTGGCGTCCCAGGCAGTTCTCTCTAAACATAACACAGTCAGTTTTATTTTAACAAGTTTATAGTGTGTAATATAATTTGATGCCCAGTCCATGGTCTGTATAAGATTTATTTAAATGACTAATTTTGTTTAGCTGTGAGGTAAACTTTAGATTTCGTTTTCCCTGCATTAACATATGCCCTGTTTGTCCGTCTTATATTGACCGTCATATTCATTTTAATGTGGTTTACAGAAGACGCCAACTAAAATGTCATAACAATAGTTTATTTATCAAAAAAATCAGCCATCTTTAGGCTAAGATTCATTTGAGGACATATAAATATTTAAAAGTCTCAAATCAACGTAGCTCCAAAATACTAATTAATGATCATTTTAAAGGTGTATAATTTGTCACAATCCTTCAAACCTTTAATTTTACCAGTTTATTAGGAAGAAGCTTATAATAGTCATTTAAAATGTAATCATTTACAATTTTATATACAGGGTGGGTCATTTATATGGATATACCTTAATAAATGACATTGGCAATTGCCTTCAGATGACTTCATAGATAAAAGTCTTAGGGGGTCAGATCGGGAGACCTTGGGGGCCATTCAACTGGCCCACGACGACCAATCCACTTTTCAGGAAACTGTATTCTGGAAACCATTCCCATTTTATTAAGATGTATCCATATAAATGGCCCACCCGGTAGTTGAATGTGTACAGAATAAGCATTTTTCCCATTTTTAAATAAATATATATGTTCCTCGGAAATACCATGAAATTGTTCAGTAGATTATTATTTTTGAAATATTTTATAGATTTTTTGACTCATTTCTTTACATTTTATTTCCACAAAGGTTATTTGACACATTTAAGTTAACACTTTACTTCCGTTCAATGTGCTTTCTGTGAATATAATGCAATAGTATTGATTTACTTTGATGGAGACACCAAAAAAGGAACGTCTCAGGACAGATTTACACACATAATTTTGCATAAATTGTGTACGAATGTGTTTTCTAGGAAACCGAGTTCCTGTCATCATCTATAGCCCAGCTGAAAGTCGTCCAAACAAAATATGTGGAGGCCAAAGACAGTTTGAACGTCCTTAACAAGAGCAATGAAGGTGACTTTTAATATTCCTTTATGGCATTTTTTAGCAAAATTAAACTTGTTCACTGATTAGTTTTTTCTTCTGACACCCTTTTCTCTCAGGAAAGGAACTACTCGTCCCTCTCACGAGTTCTGTATCCTCTGAACAGCTGAGTTATAAATGAGTGTTCATTGATTTATGCCACCTAAACGTCATACGGACAGTTTGATGTTTGTGTAATTCATTTGCAGTGATCCCAGGTAAATTGTTCCCTTAACTGCTGTCATGTAGATGTATGTGCCTGGAAAGCTGCATGATGTGGATCACGTGTTAGTGGATGTGGGTACTGGTTATTTTGTGGAGAAGGTGAGTCAGAATCTGTTCAGTAGTTCTAGTATATTTAAAAATGTGGAACAACTGGGTAAATCACACTGCCTTTTCTGTTTTTTCAGAATGTAGAGGATGGCAAAGAGTTCTTTAAGCGCAAAATTGACTTCCTTACGAAACAAATTGAAAAAATTCAACCTGCCCTTCAAGAAAAATATGCTATGAAACAAGGTGATTTTCTTTCTTTTTTTTAATAAAGATGTTTATGTTCACTATAGCTGATAAAAATACTGTAAATTTGTGTTTGTTTTATATTTTTTCACTATTTCCATGTAGGCCTGTCACAATAATCAATATATCGACTTATCACACAAAACATGAACAAGACCTCAATCATTTTTGGTGATGCAATATTTATCGCCTATACATTGAAACCTATTCTAGCAACGTTTTAGCTGATTGTGCAACCTCTCTCTCTCTCTTTTCGAGGTGTCAGTATGGTTAAAAAACACTATAGTATTTACTATAAATTACTGTAGTATATTTTCATGTTGGTGTCTGACAACTGAAAATAGATCTGGTAGCAGATATCGCAGCCTCTGCATGTGCATTATGATGCTCTTATATTGTTATTTTGGCATTATATGAGTGGTCTTAAATTGACAATAATATTTTAGCGCAATATATTTTGGTGCAATGTATCGTACAACAAAAATAGATATCGCGACAGCCCTATTTTCCAGGAAAATTGTTGCGTCCTATAGCTGTGTAGAATATTGGATTCTTATTGACAGCTCAGTTTATTCTGTGATCAAATATTTATTAAAGTGTAGCTTAGCTGTGCCGTTTTCATTTCACTATTTTGGAAATAAGTTTATTTTACAGCTCCCCTAAAGTTGAGTTTTACCACTTTTAATCCATTCAGCCGAACTGGCATGAGTCCTTTTAGCTTAGCTTAGCTTAGCATAAATCATTGAATCAGATTAGACCATTAGCATCTCACTCAAAACAGTTTTGATAATTTTTTTTAAAGAAAGTTTGACTCTTCGGTGATTACATCTTGTACTAAGACTGATTGAAAATAAAATGACTATTTTCTTAGCCGATACGAATTGCTGAAAATAGTCCCCAGCTAGGTAATTAGGTAACAGCACTGCATGATATCATTGGGACTGCTGCTACCATAGTACAGCAGAAAGAAAATCCTTTATTTTTAAACAGAATGGGAGTATAGTTCCTAGATATATTTGCCTAGAAATTTGTGACTTCATTTTCTGTTGGTCTTTGCTCCTGTACACAATATAACTACAAAAGAGTCAAGCTATAGATGGAGCCTTTTCACAACACTGTAATGACATATTTAACATTCATCAGTATGCTAAATCTTTGAAAGTTTTAAATGTTTCGATTTTTAGAACAACATTGATTTATGCGTTATATCATCTTTGCATCAAGTTATAAAAAGTTATTTGCTGTTTGTGAGAATTGTTTGAAACTTAGAATGTATGGGGCAGGACCGTAAATTTGACATTGTTCTCCTCTGGCTGCCGTTATCAGTCTCACACAATTTTTTTCCCCCTTTTTCTGAAAGTCTTGATGACACCATCGTGGAGTGTTTCTTTTAATATTTCAGCGAATAGGACTGTAAAAAATATTTGTTGTACTCTCCCATTCACTGCGCTCTAAGTTTACACAACTATAATGACTTGTGCTTTATGCAAGATGCTAATGGTCTAATCCACTTTAATGACTTTTGCTAAGCTAAAAGTGCTGCTAGACCTGGAGATTGGCTAAATGGATTCAAAAATAGTAAAACTCAAATGTTCACCTCTATGGGAGTTGTAAAATTAGCCTATTCCCAAAATTGTGGAGTGTTCCTTTAATTTCTGCTCATTTGAATATATTTCACATCTATTTTGGTAAATAAGCAAGATAAAAAAGTCACTCTGAGTGTTTACATGACTCTGGTTTCAACAAAAATACACATATTTGATGTGTTTTGCTGATACAGTTAATGTTTTTGTTTAAACTACAATGTGTATTTTTAAGCCTTTTTCACAGGTCCATGTGTACAGGAATTAATTTGCCCAAATTTCTGTGTTTAGCACAGAGTTATTCATCAAATAATGCTGTGATCTGCTTCCTTACAGCTGTTGTGGAAGTGATGAATATGAAACTTCAGCAACTACACAGTCAACAGGCATCACAGTCTGGCACCACCAAAGCCTAAAACGGTTAAAAGAAGCATGGCAGAAAAATAACATCCCAAGCTTTCAACATTCAGACGGATCCTTTCTGATCACTTGGAATGGAGAACTGCTGCTCTGATGTCAACATGTTGTTCACGTCTCGTTGGGGGAGAATGAAGTCCCGCACTTTGTCTACATTAAACAGCTATAATTTTTTCGCTGCCATGTTTTTCTTCTCGTGTTTAGTGAGCAAATGAAGCATTGGGCATGGCCGATGGCTGTATCCACAAAACCTCCCTTCACTAGGATTAATGTCTTTGGAGGAGATTTACTTTGTGGTACAATGTTGCTTTGTGGTAAACACTTGGCATGGATTTTTTTTAAAAACAGCAAATATTTACACGTCAAACCTGTTTAAATATTCTTGCTGGGCTAAAAGCGCCAATTCTCAAGCAAAACAATGCAAAAAATTGATATCGAGAATGGCTTGATTTGTTGTCCAAGGCAGATGAGTTACTGGTCAGTTTTACAGAGAGCAGCAACTTTATGACTACTGTAATATGTTTATGTACAATTTTCCACCCATGCTAAAAAAAACAACAATAAAAATGACATTTAAAACTGACACTCTGTGATGTGTTGCTTATGCAAATAAAAACTCGTGCTGTAAAGAACTGTAGGATCATTTACTGAATGTTGTGTATAAATGCATAGATAGATGTACAGACAGATGAATAGAATTAAGAAACTTTGTCATTTTTGGAGTATTATTACTGTTTTAATATTGTTTTGAGAGGTCATCAATAATGAAATCTGTTAAATGAAATTTGAATCACCCCAATGGGTTCATATTGGTAACCCATTATAAATGGTTTCTTAAACATGAACTAATGTCATGAAACAAATTTGTATAAACAAATCAATACATAATTGCGAGAGGAATGTGGGGCTTGAAGTCAGAGCCATGTCATATTTATCATACAGTTACTATTATAGGTACATGTATTGACCAAATAACCAGGTAATAACATGGTTACTGGGGTAATGCAGTAATACATCAAAAATATTATTAGAAAGGTAAATGAAGCATTTCTCCCCTTGTTCGCTCATTAATTTGACTATTATGCTCATTAGCTGCAATTGATTAGATATTGATTTGCCCTGTCACAACCATCTGTGGATTATTCTCTGTGTTACGGTCGTCTCTGGATGATTTGTGTATGATTACCTGCATCGTGATGACCGGTGAAAGATTTGCTGTGTCGTGATCATCTGTGAATGATTCTCTGTATCATGCTTGTCTGTGGATGGTTTGTGCATGATTTGCTCTGTGAATGATGGTCTGGATGATTTGCTGTGTCATGATGGTATGTGGATGATTTGATGCGACATGATGGTCTGGATGATTTGATGTGTTATGATGGTCGGTGGATGATGGTCTGTGGATGATTTGATGCGCCATGATGGTCTGGATGATTTGATGTGTCATGATGGTCTGTGGGTGATTGTCTGTGGATGATTTGCTGTGTCATGATGGTCTGTGGATGATTTGATGTGTCATGATGGTCTGTGGATGATTTGATGCGACATGATGGTCTGTGGATGA
>CAIGQQ010034734.1:9011729-9050725 GCA_903798035.1 Danio albolineatus | reverse complement strand
ATAGAATATGCAAGTCATGTAATGCAAGTTTTTAGATAGTGAAGCGGGAAATTACAATTTCCACTATATACTCTCAGGCCCAATCCCAATTCTACCCCTTAGCCCTTCCCCTTACCCCTACGCTCGTTTTGCGCATTCATGTGAATGGGTAAGGGTGTCCCAGTTCTCTTTAGCTTGAAGGGCAAAGGGGAGGGCTAGATACCCCTTCAAACGGAGATTAACTAACAAACGCTAAAATAACCGCTATATCTTGCTATCTGTAATCCCTAATAGTAACTTCTGTATAGCAGTCTCTTGATGACACTGGAATACCCTGTCAGAATTATTATTATTTTTTTTTTTTTTACAGTGTCTGGTTTAATGTTAATTGATTTTCATGTTTACGTAGATGAATATGGCCACGATGTATATGCACATTACAGTTACGATCTTATTGCTGTATTAGATCGTTATGATGACCTAATATATGCCCTCAGTGATGAAGGCAACTGGAATAACTATATAACTGGAATAACTACAGCTGTCATGATCGTCTGATCTCATATGAAGTAAGAGATTGCGATTACATATGATGACGTGTGCAGGTGCTGTAGTGGTGTCCCTTTTCCTAGGAGTAAAATTTAAAACCCTTCCCCTTCACATTGTTTCGAGGGCTAGGTGGTAGGGGTTGAAAAATAGAATTGGGATTGGGCCTTAATCTGTATTCAAAGTTTTATTTTAGAGTTTTCTTGCATACTGACTCTAATTTATATTACTGTGATATTAAGTAATATTATTGTGTTCAATGTTGTCTTTATTTTTACAGGGAGAATCTTTCCAAGGACCTTTACCTGATATCTCAAATGGACAGTGATCAGTTTGTCCCTATTTGGACCATTGCGAGCATGGAGGGTGTGAAACTGCTTACTACTGATATGGACTTAATTCTTGAGGTGCTTCGAGGTAAAAGAAAAATGACAACAAAAAAAACAGTTTCTGAATGTTGATAGATTTTCTGTGATTTAACTATACTTTTTTTTTATACTGCACTTTTAACTGCTTCTGTTTTTTTCAGCCTCTCCTATGGTGCAGGTAGATGAGAAGGGTGAGAAGGTACGGCCAAATCACAAGCGTTGCATCATCATCCTCCGAGAGGTCCCAGAGACCACCCCTGTAGAGGTGAGCATGCTCTTTGGTCATCTTTTATCACACTACATATAGTAGAGATTAGGAATGATTACTGTGGTCACCCCGATGATGATCAGTATCGCGCTTGGAAGGACCCAGAACCATTGCTGCTGCAGAGATTTCAATTTCTATATCTATTATCTTCAGTCATTGCTCTGCTAAATCCTTTATCTCCCCCTCTCTCTGTCTCTTGATCTTTCTCTCTCAGTACAGTGGATTTTGACCTAATGACCGTGAGATTATGAGATCTGAGGGATATCTGTCCTGCTGTTTGTCAGTCGTTTTAACTCGTTTGTTTTGACTCATTGATTTTTATTTATTTTTGTCTGTGTCAGGAGGTGGAGGCTCTATTTAAAAGCGAAAAGTGTCCGCAGGTCATCAGTGTGGAATTTGCACACAATAACAACTGGTACATCACATTCCAGTCTGACACCGATGCTCAGCAGGTACTATTGACAAACACACTCAATGAGCCGTGGGATACATGTGTAAATTATTGGTGAATCAGTCTTACAAACATGAGGGTTATTTCAACATCGTTGAGCATTGTTTTTTTGCACATGTTTTTTTAGCCTAATCAATGTGCTGTCATTTGGCTCATCTATATAAAGTCTAATCTTCTGTTTGTTGTTGTCATAAAATGTGGTTTTTAGCTAAAACTAATTGGAGCACTCGGAGTTGTTTTGATCCCCACGTGCATTAATATTAATACTCTATTTGACAGTCTCAAGTGTTCATCTAATTAAATAATTATTTAATCACCTTCAACGTGTTCCAGATATTTCTTCTGTGGATGACAAGATACTTCTAGTGTAATGTCTTGTAGTAATTATTATAGTTACCACAACATTTGGCTGATGTGCAGCTGAATACCAGAGTTTCTTTCAAGGGATGGCTGTTTACTACTCTGCCATATCAACTCCTTCAGGCAGCTGTTTTGGGCTTGTGAGACTAGTCCTATCTACTTAAATGATAAAATCTCAAACTGCTTACCAATTAAATTACTTATTTTAAACCAGATATTCATTCTAACTTAAACTGACCTGCAAATTATTTCTAATGCTCAAATGGCATAAAGTCTAACATTCTAGGATCAGCCAGTCCGCGTGCATGTTAAGTCATACCTGCATCTCAAAACGTTGACTGTTTCTATTACAAACAGAACTGCAGTGATGTTGTGGCTTTACCAGTTTACAATTGGTTGTTTTAATCTAAAACTGGGACATAAGATCACTGATCAGTCTGTAGTCATTGCTGTTTTTATAGTCTTTGCTAATGAGTTTCATTGCTTGGCTTTTGTTGCATAAATGGTACGTAAAGCGTTTTTGCACATTGCCTGGTTTAATAAACAGATTGTCTTGTCACATTGTTTTGCAGGCTTACAGATACTTGCGTGAGGAGGTCAAAACCTTTCAGGGCAAACCAATTATGGTGAGTGTACATTGTGTCGCCATCTCTGTTGTAAGGTCAGCTGTAATTTAAGCACCCTGGATGAGTACGTGACTAGCCGACAATCGAAACACCCCTCATGTCACCTTGACCACTAGCTCTTTGTCTTTAGTTGGAGGCTGATTGATTTGTCAATGTGTGCATATGCTTGGGCTTTATCATAAATGGATATGTGTGTGTGGTTTTTTTTTTTTTTTCCCTCCTCTCTGCATGTATGGCTGTTTTGTTCTTGTTGAATGAATGGTGCGATAATTGACAGCAGTCTCTGATTTACTGTACATAAGGATAACTGATCATAGTTTGGATGACAGAACAGGGGTCAAAAGTTCACGTATGGGATTATGTAATCCAGAATGCATGCTGTTTTCATTCTCTATTTACATTTATTTGTACTACAAAATGTCCATATTGTGCAGCTCACAATCCATAAATATTCAAACAAAAGGTACCTGAATGAGTAATTCAAACTCCCTTCATGTGACAGACATTTCTTGATCTAAAGTGCCCAGCTAAGAGATTGGTCCATGTTTATTGCAATAATTTAAGGATTTTGAGTGGTGTTATTTATTCTTTTGATCCTTTTTTTTTTTTTTTTTGTCAGCACTGAGATTTCAAACTGTAAATATGGATACTGGATGTTGTGAGCTAAATACACATCTCTTTCTCTCTTGTTATGGTACTGTAGGCTCGGATCAAGGCCATTAACACATTCTTTGCTAAGAATGGTTTTGGGGCAGACTCTGGGGTTTACTCTACTCCATCACAGTACTCGTCTCCAGTTTACCTGCAGCAGGTGTACCAGCCTCCACAGCAGTACCCGCTCTATAGCCTACTACCCCAGACGTGGACACCTTCTCCCACCCCATACTTTGAAACACCGCTGGTGAGAACTTTGCTGTTAATATTGCCTGTATTATAAACATTTAAAGCATGCACAACTTATTCTAGTATGCTGATTTTGATCACAGAAACTAGGGATGCATGATATATCGGCAGCCATATTGTTATTGACTGGTAAACAAAACGTATGTAATTGTACAGAACTGCCTGCCTCGCAAATGCATGGGTTGAACTTGTTCAGACTTGTCCATTGCACTATAACGAGCTTTCCTCACATTGTTTATTTTTTCAAAGTTTGTCCTTTTTGTGGTATTGCGGTGCGATAACTCTGTATGGAACCATATTCTTTATCATTGTAGATGTTTGAGTGTCGCTGTGCATTTTGATTTAAATTGCCTCAGGAAAAAGATATTACATGTGGAAACACAAAAGCAGTGACGCACATGTGCTAAACAACTGGTTGGGTGGTTTGTAATCCAATGATTATTTGTTAAAGCTGTCCACTCCTCTCAGAATACCTTTACGAATATTATATTTCTACATGTGTACATTACTGTAACATTTTATTTGAGAACCATTTTCGTTTTATTTAATCTATATTTTACTTAATTAAATCCCATTTTATTATTCAACCTATAATTTATATAATCACCTTGCCATTTTGAAATTTGATATTTTTGGCTTTGTTCTGATGAGCTGAATAGCCTACACAGTTTAAATTTATTTTATTTAATTTTAGTATAAATAAAATAAGTTGTTTAGTGTATAAAAATAACATTTTGAAATCTTTATATTTCTGTATATTCTGTCTCAATCTTAAGAGTTATTGATTGGTCAAATAATCTGTATCGGTGCATCCTAACAGAAACGGATTTGATCAATTAATGGTTTGTTAACTTGAATTATTCCACATTTTCCACTGAATTATTTTTAAATGTTAATTAATTCAACAGAATAATCAACTTGTGCTGTGGAGCCGTATGTCAAAATGTAGCCGTTTATAAAAGCAGATTTGGTTGGATTGACCCAGTGATGACAAGCTAAGCGCATAGAGGGAAGCAAGGAGCGATCAGATGCTTTTAGGAATTCTCACTTTTCTTTTCTTAATTTCTGTCTTTCTCCTCTCTTTCCTTAAAGTCTCTATCACTCCCGTCCCAGTGAGCGTTAAGATTATGAGATCTGAGGGTCATTTTTAAAAGACAAAAAAAAAAAATGTTTTAATGGTCAGGAATTATAGCCATAACTTTTTCAACTGCTTTGAATGTGACTCATCGTTATTTGTTAGCCTTTTATTTAGAGTTGGGATGGCAGTCATGAAGGCTGAATGTGTGAGCTGGAGTCATAGTAGCTCTTTGAGTATGTAATCAGGATTGTGATTGCAGGCTGAGCTGCTTTCTGAATGGTTGCCATGCCAACGGTTATTTGCTTCATTTAGCATAGCGCATTAATGTAAAGAGGTGCTTTTTTGATTTGCGTCACAAAAATGTGAATCGAAGATGGTTTGTAGTAGTTGGAGGATGTGTGTTAATCCCTGCTGTTAATTCATCTTGCAGGCTCCATTTCCCAACAGCACATTTGTTAATGGCTTTGGCTCAGCAGGAAACTACAAAACTGGCACTTCTCCAATCAGCCTTACACGTAACTACCCCCGCAACCGGTAAGATCCCAAAAACGACATGTGTATTTAACAACTTCTGTTTGTGCTTATACTGGTCTCTTTGCGCCAAAGGTATAACAGGTTGTTTTTGTTTGCACTCTGATGAAACAAACTCCTGAAACTAATCTCAGTGTTAGACTAATGTTTTTCAGTTCAGACTTGTGCTGATTTTCAAGATTATTATTTATTTTTGTCTGTGCAATGTGTGTTCAAGCTCAGTGTTTTGTTTCTCATAGCCTTGGTGTTGCAAGTATGCTGTTCTGCTTGTTATAGTTTTGACCTTCTCCCTAATAACCTTAAGCGAGTAAAAATAAATATTTTCTAAATTTGATTAATACTCTATAAATTGCTGTGTTTTTTTTGTTTTGTTTTTTAATAACTTTACACAAATTCTCACTGAGTTGAATATATATATTTATTTATTTATTTATTTATTTATTTATTTATTTATTTTTTGTCCTAGTGTATACTATTGTGGATTTACATATGAACCTATCATGTGCAGAAAGGGGGCGTTTGAGGCAATGGCGTCAGATTGACTTTTACTTTCATTTTCTAGACTTCCACTTTATTCCAGAAAGAACGTAATCAATGCCTTCAGGTAGATCTCTGCTTTTACCGAAGCATTTTTTTTTCTTCCATGTTAAATGGTCATCTTGTGCATGTTTATCATAAAGATTACAACATCAAAATGCAGATTACAAAAATTTATGTTTATTTTATGCAAGTCTTAAGTTTTAATTTGGATACCTGAGAAATAAGCTGTTTCCCTTGAGGAAAAACAACAATAATTTATTCAATAATGAGTAAGAGCTTTGTTGTGATTGGCAACCATGACTCAGCTAAAAGCTGCATCTTGACGCTTGATGCCTTCAGTGAATGAATGTCAGTGCATCGTTATCAGATCTGTCATGTAACCCTGTCCTTGCATGCATGCATCTGTTTCTGTCTATGAGAGTTTTCTGATGTTATCTTAAAGTACATACATAGTGTTTTACAGATGAGATTTAAAAGTCACAATGCAAATTTAGAGCAGATTTCAAATTGAAAAAATATAATAAGATTAATATACATGACAACTTTTAAAAGGCATTATTTTTAGAATACTCCAACTTGGCCTACTGCAATAGCGTTACTTGCAGAAGATTGATTTTACGGCACAATTTTAAACTGACACCTTTATTGCACTCGCATACATTAAAAATAAAGGCCATGACTGAACATGGAGGATGTTCTCTAAGTGCTGGTCTTCAAAGTTATACCAAGAATAGTCTTGTGCTGTAAACATTGTGTGCACCATTTTCCTTGAGGTCAATATTATATTAAACCAATGAATAATGACAAAAGTGCAAGTCTAACCACCATATAATTTTTTTTGTGTTATCAGTATGCTTTTTTCTTATATATATAGAGAGAGAGAGAGAGAGTTCCTTTTGGTGTATGCACATCACGGTGTGATATTTGTATGTTCATAACCACCTCCAAGCATAGTGGGGGGTGCGTTTTCGCTGGAGTTTTTATTTTAGTGGTCGTGCTATAGAATACTTAATAGGGACTAAATGTTTTAGACTAGATGTAAAAATTGCCTTAAAGATGATATGCCTTGTATATTTAGGATGGATGTGTCCCTCGCATTTAAGGTCCTCCATAGCAGATAAAAATAAAAAATCTAAGTTGATCTGAAGACTTGACAAGTCTGAACAAGACGAATTTTGAATGAAACCAGAATATTTTACACTAGGCAAAATAAGTTTTAAATCATGATTGATTTTGTTGTACTCTTTAAAGGCCTCTGTATACATAAATTAAATCAGAAAACACTCATTGAATCAAATGCTGCCAAAATTATGTTCGAGTTCTTGTTCAAAACAGCTCATCAAATTGAAATTTTGGCTTAGTTTTGATCCATGACTATGCAGTTGGTGAGTGTTCTGGAATTGTCCCCTTGGAGTGTTCGAAAATGTTTTCACTCAGCCTTTTTAATTTATTTTTGCTCTCAAATGAAGAACGAAAAAGAACTTTAAACTATCGAAGGACCTTTTTTTTTTTCGTTGATTCACCATCAATGACAAAATGACTTGATAGGCTTATATTGGTTTGTCTCGCCAATTAAAGGGTGAACAGTTGCAGTCACTTTTCTACAGCTACTCGTTCAAACAGTTGTTCAGTAGTTTCAGTGAAAAATATTTTTCTTTGTCACCATGTATCATGTATACCATCTCTGTTTGTGATGTTCATTCTCCATAGTCGCACTGCCCTTAAAGACCAGTTCTAAAAATGTTTTGTGTTGCAGCCATGTTATAGTTGCATGTAGTCTAATCTAAGAAACTGTTTTTTTTTGTTGTTTTTTTGTCTCGTGTTTATGCAGGAATCACGTAAAGCCTCGTGCTGATGTGGGTCAGCTAGCTGAAACATCGTCTGGTGCTGGCAGTCCACAGCCCCCATGCACCCCCTCTTCAGACGGCATCGCCTCCACCCTTACACCTCTGTCTGAACCACCCACTTCCCCCAGAGAAAACCTGCACTCAGACCTCACCATCAACAGTCGAGTTAGGTCTGTATACACTGCAGACCTGATACAGCATTTTCTTTTAACTTTCCTGTGCAAGCAGCAAATTTAGTTGTTTTGACCCAGTGATGATCAAATAAGCGCATGGAGGGAAACAGAAAGGGCTGGGTCTTAAGGAGCCCCTTCCTCTTTCTGATCTCTCTCTCTCTCTCTCTCTCTCTCTCTCTCTCTCTCTCTCTCTCTCTCTGTCCCTCTCCTCAAAGCCTCAGTCACTTCTGTCCCAGTGAGCGGTCAGATTATGAGATCTGAGGGTCATCTGAGGAGTGTTTTCACCAAATGCTGAGTGTTGATAATAGGACAGTATTTAATTACTTTTTTTTTTTTTTTGTTGTTCAGGAGAGGAAGCTATCGTGGCATGAGGAGGAGAAGAGAAGATGAAAGAACGGTTAGTCCTAAAATAAATTCACATGGTACATTGAAATACTTCATTTTTACTGGAGTGCTGTTGTCAATTTGATGGGTATTATTTTGGTTTACGCAGAGGCCTAATGCTGAATCTGAGGTGAAAGCCCCATCCCCAAAGTTCGACCTGGCTGCCACTAATTTCCCGCCTTTGCCAGGGGGGGTGTCGGGGCATCTGCCAAGTGTGACTGTGCAAACAGAGTCTGTGTTGGAGAATCGCATGGCAGATGTGGTTAAGGGCATCAGCAAGGTGGTAAGACAGCCTTTTTGAACCAGTTTTCTCTGTTAAATTAGATTGGCTTGTTTGTGGAGAATCTCCAATATTAATCAATGTTACCTTTTTTTTGCATTTTAGCCAGAGGCAAGTAAGCAAGAGGTCAGTCAAGATACTGGAATATGTCAAGGGGAAGCACAGTCAACCGGACCCTCAGTTTCAGTGCCGAATCCTCCCACCACAAAAGCGGATACACCTTTAGCTAGGTATAACATGCATGTGCAATAGTATTCTGTGCTCTGACAAATTTACCATTTAAAGATATAGTTCACCTAGAAAGAATATTTTCTCTTTGTTAATGAACCAGAGGGCATCAATTTTGTAGGCTTTCCCCTTCAGTGGAACAGTAGTCTTCCCCTCACATTTGAATAAAATATTCATTTAAAGGTACCTTATAATCTGGGTGTACCAAGGCATAGTAGAATAAAATATGAGTGTGAAACCCTGGTGAACAACAGGCCAATCAGAAGACAAAGCAAACTGTGACTAGACACGCAGGCCATGCCCTCCACATTTACATGTCTGACTACTTTAGGTAGTTCATCCAGACCTGACGTCATCAAAAGGACAGACTCGTATTAGCTCTGAGATCATCAATATGTGCACCTCAGGCTGCATTTGATAAGCAACGTTTTCTAGTGAGAAAATGGTGATGGTTTCCCTCCATCAGTTATTTTAAAGGTTATTTAAGTTTAAGTACGTGAAATTTTATTTTGAAAACGACTGACTGCACAGACATTTAAACTCCTGTCAGGAGGTGAAATGTGAAATTTACAGTTTACTTTATTTAGCTCCACTCTGAAGAGGCATATGGTATGTTTCATTTTATCATTTGTTAATTTATTGTGTTTTGTGAAATTTGAATTGCATGGTTTTTTTTTTATTGCTTAATTACCACACTTCATCTCTATCGGTCCCTTTTCAAGTTTAATTATAATTTAGCCTTTGTCTGCATCTCAAGAGCAAAATGGGTTGGTGTTAGCCTAATTTGAGTTTATATTTGTCTGTGCTCTGCGTACATGCAGTGTGTCTGAGCAAGAACTGCGTCAAAGCAGAACTCATTAATAATAGGGCTATTTTATGGAGTAATAAATGAGCAATTCTGAGTTTCTGCATATTTTTTTTTTTAAATGAAGCCATAATACTCTTCCATGGATATCAAAGAACAATTTAACTTATTAAACCTATGCAGTATATGGCACCTTTAAAACTTGTTTGTTTTTTTTTTTTGTTTTTTTTTCCTCTCTCTCTACAGTGTAATACATCAAGTGAAGAAACCAGAGATAGAGATTCAGAACTCTGTCACGCCTCCAGATGCTCCAGCATCAGTGACTGTAAACCACGTCCAGCTCATTTCTGCCCCCAAACCTTCATGCAGCCAATCAACTTTAAGCACTGCGTCTACCCCACCTCTACCAACAAGCACAATTGTACAGGTAAACCCCTTCATCTGCTGTATTACAAAGGCTTATCATAAAGCATTTTTTTGCATCCAAATGTGCAAAGGGAAGATTTAATTTGGTTTTGTTTCTTTAGGAGCCTCGCAAGCTAAGCTACGCAGAGGTGTGTCAGAGGCCACCCAAAGACCCTCCACCTGCGCCAGTAGCACCGCCCAGCCCCACGCCCTCTCCTTCTCCTACCCCAAACCAACCACTACGTGAACTTCGTGCCAACAAGGCGGACGGTCCAGCCTCATCCCGCTGCAGCTCTGGGGACAAAATAGACAAAGGTGAGAGTCGGATGTCCAGAGAGCAGACTGGATACCAACGTGGTAATGGCCCAAGAGGGTCAGGATTTAAGCTCAGAGAGCAACAGAGACGACCTCCACAGGGTCGACGCTGCTCACCACAGTCGGGATACAACAGACGCAGTGGAAAAGAACAAAACATCCCACCCAGATCGCCAAAGTAATGCCTCATATGCCCACAACATGTGCACACTTATGTGTATACCTAGATACACAACCTTTTTTTTTTTTTTTTTTTTTTTTTTTTTTTTTTTTTTTTTTTTTTATAATGTATACACCCACAAAGCGAGTATATAAATCTAGATATATCTATAATCTACATATGAAAACTGGACTATCGCACTGTGGTGTCGGAAGAACCCTCTGCTTCCTGAATGACTGATATCTGGGAAGTTGATCCTTTAAAAATAGAAAAGAAAACTTGGAATTTATGGAAGATGAACAACTTAAACTTGAAAAGAGAAACGGAGGCCATGCTTCCTGTGTTGTCTGATTTTTACAGATTTAATTAGCTTGTGAATGAGTTTTGATTTTTACTTGGAGTGTTTAAGGTCCTGGCACTAGTGTACAAATGCTGTACTTTTTAAAAATATATTGTCATTATTTTTTATATATATATATTATAAATAGTTGGTGATAGTACTGTTGGTGAAATCAAGCTAACACCTGTTTTCAACATGGAAAGGATCACACAAAGACAACACTTGTCAACTGTCAACCTACAGGTCTGTAAATCACTGTATGTGTTCCAGTACATTTGTGTGGCTTTTTTCTTTTTTTTTTCTCTTCCCCCCCCCTGAAAGTGGCTGGAAAGATTTAGATGTACTTTTGCAAATTGTGTACTTCAAGTACAGTATCTCAGCTTTATCATTTTGTATTCTCTGAAAGTAGCTGCAAGATATTTACCAATATTGGTACATGGTTCCCATGGTGCAGTTCATAAATTAGAGATGGGCTGACATATCAGTCAGCTTTTGATTCATTAAAAAAAAAAGCTCTTTAATGTAAATTTTTTTTTTTTATTAACTCTGTAAAGAACATGGAGCTGTGTAAATTGCATATAGCATTTTCATATTCTTGCCTAGCCACTTTTTGAACAGCTCTTCTGGAAGTATTGCTGTTATAAGCCATTATGTGACCCAAACCAACAAACTTTTGATTTGATGCAAAGAAACCGGACAAAAAAGACTATATGCTTAATGGGTTTAATGAGGGACAGATTTAATAGCACATTTAAAAACAATGGAAAATTGTAATCATTTTAAAGTTGTAGTGGAAGGAACCAATCATGTTGGTGCATCCCTAATTGAAATTTAATATTTTCATCATTGAAATGTTAGTTTTTACATTAGTTGTGGTGCTTGAATGATGGTGAGCCACTGCTGATTCATTAGGCATTCACTCCCAACAGTATGTTGACAGTTTTCTTTTCTCTTTGCAACATGAATTGTTCCCCATATACTCATCAAATTACTTGCTAGAAACAAGTTTTATAAAAAGCTCACAACAGGTACAGGTACAAAATTCATGTTTTCAAAATGGGTGGATCCAGTTTCTTTGTGTTTTTCTTTTAACAATTTGCTTATGTTGACCACAGACACTTGGTCATGCAAGGAAAAACACCACAGGTGCAAATCTCAAGGGAACCAATGGTGAATTATTTTAGCCATTCAATCGCCACTCTGTATGAGGAGTCTAAATATGTAGTCATTGCAAACAACTGGAAGAATGGAGAATTTACTGACTATTGTGTGGGATTCCTGTTGATATGTGGCATGGAGCTTTAAGGGTTTGACATGGTTTGGAATACAGCGACTCTCAAAGTCTGTTCTACATGTATGCCAGTTCATCAGAATTGCTTTGAAAGTGAGTTATGAGTTACCTGTTGGATCCCACCACCAGTCTTAAACTGGGAGATAAGTTTGTGTTTGTTCAGACGGCGGAAAAGGTGTAGGTTTGAAAGACAGTGAGGCTTAAAACATTTGTCTTGACAAATGGATGGAATAGTGCCAGACATGCATTGAAAAGATTCGGACTTAAACCAGTGGTGTATATTTAAGTTTGGTTTGAGTCGGAGTGTCGTGCTGTATAACGTCTGTGATGTCCAGTTTTATTTGTTTTATTATTTTTGGAGGGCTTGGTGTCTGTAACGAATATCAAGCTGTTTTGAAGCTGAATGAATGAACTGAAATCGTTCAAACAGATGAGCAAAGCCACTGTTTGTCTTCCTTTTCCTTTTTAAAGTGTAAGTCTTGTCTTCAGAGATCAGGTTGTTTGTATTGTTGGCTCTTGACTGAATATCTGCTTTTCCGTCTGCTGTAGATGCTTGTGACATATCAGGTTGGATCTCAGTTAGTGCTGCTTTGCTGTTCAAGTCCAGTCTGTGATCTCGAGTCTGTCTTTTCTATGTTTTCTTTCTGTTTGTTTGTTCAAAAATAATCTCTGTGTGACACTTACGTTTATACCTGAACATTTCAGGTAAGCTTACATTTGTATTATACCTGCTACAGCATTCATCATTTACCTGTGTCATCTAATCTCATGTCAACTTTGGTAATAGAGGGAACTCGGGACCTCAGAATTGATGAGTATGTCTACTCTATTTGTCCTGTGGACATTTCCGCAGGATTTTATTTGTTTCTTTTTCTTGAATCGTAGCCTTTTGAATCCAGTAATGCTTTTTAGGGGTCTTAAGTTTCAGTTAATGATGTATATTTTTGAATGTTTCATCTGTGACACTGTATTGCATGATTCTCTCCTCAATTTGTTGTCTGTCCTTTTATTGACCTCCTTTGCATTCGGTATAAAAGGAATGGTTCACCTATAAATGTAAAATTACCCCATAAGGCTCCCTGAAGGACTTTCTTCTGTCAGAAACAGTAAAAAAAAAAAAAAAAAGACTCTGGCTCTTCCATGCTGTGTAATGAGTATTTCGGAAGGTCCCCAAATGACATAAATGGCTTGTAAAACTAATCCACATGCACCAGGGGTTTAATGCATGTCTTATGAAGCAGATCAATGTGCTTATGTAACAAATATATTGAGTCCAAGGTCAGCTGAAAAGGTGTCGAGTGCACATTTGGCATTCACAGGAAGTCAGAGATTTGAGTTTATAGTTTAAAGATTTGAGGATTAATACAAGAAATTCTAGAGTAGTTTCTGGGTGAACTATTCCTTCTAAGGTGTTCTTGTTGATCCAGTCACAAGTAGACAATTGTAAATGGGTGAGAGACAATTTGTCCATCTTGTTCACTTTCAACCAAAGCATGGTTAAAAGGTCATGAGTGTTCTTGCCCATAGATCCTTTCCTGAAAAGGTATAAGAAAGGTTGTTGGAAGTGGACAGAGATGGATTAAAACTACTAGTCTTAGTGCGAATGTCTACGTTGTGTACGATTGACCAAAACATCTTAACACCAGGTGTAAACAGGGTCTTTGTCTCATTTACTTGTATGGATTGGCTGTGCACAAACCCAGACCAAAGTCAAATCAGCTGAGAGACAATCTCAGGAAGTGCTGTTTAAATGCAGTAGCTCCTCTCATCATCCTGCCATGGGCAGGGCCACTGTTTAATGAGTGAGTGGTTTTCATTTTGATGTTGTTTTGTGTGTGTAACCTTATGAAGGTGTCCTAATGATTTTTTTTTAATTTTTATTTTTCCCCAAAATCCCTTTTTTATTTGGCCATTGTAGGGAAAAAATGTTGGAGAGAATGTTCATGCATCAGTTAATTTATTTTAGGTTGTCTCTTGTTTAACTTTTGGTAGTGTGGCTTTTGATGCCATAACGTTTGTTTGCTTTATTAGTTTGAGATGTTTTTAAGACTTTTATTTTCTATATTTGGCAATATTTTTCATGGGCGCAAACTATGTAGAGACTGTGCCACGCAAATGAGGAAAAATCAGTGGACCTGGTTTTATTTTATTTTTTAATTCTTTTATCTGAGTTAATGGATTTCATTCATAACTGGTTGGTGAAATGAAACGTATTGCATTTTGTTGCTAATCTTATAACCTATGTAGGCTGTAAGCTTTTTAGACATGAAATGGTGCAGTTACAAGTAGCAAGTCTTTCAGGCCAAAAAAAAACTAAAAGACAAAAACAAGTATTTGCCTTTTTCTTTAATTCTATAGGGGTTTAGGTTCTGTTCGGGGACAGAATTGACATAGCAACTGCTGAGTGAAGTGTTTTGAATGATGTTATAGATGTTCAATGAAAAATGCTAAGAAGAAATGGAAGAAAAATAATAAATGGTAAAATGATTTTAACCTGAGTGCTTGTATTTATTATGTGAAGTGTTGGAGGGTTCGTAAGGGTATTTTATTTGTACTATAAAGACTATTAGTTAACTGTTGAACTGAGTAATACTCTATAAATGTCCCTGTGTTTGGTTAAGGTTAGTTGATGGGCTTTTTTTTTTTTTTTCCTTTTTTCAAATTCAAGCTGCAGTCACTAGTACTAAAGTTTGAGCATGTGAAATTCTGTCTTAGGTTGCTGTGTAAAGGGGTGGGATGAAACAAGATGACAAGACGTTTAAAAAAAAGTGATTGCTCCATATTTTACATTTCTGTGCAGAAAGGTCATGTTTTGAAATTCGATTGGTCTCACAATCACGATGTGTTATTTTATTTATTTATTTTTTTTAAATTGTTGTTGTTGTTTTATTTTTTTCTTTCCCCTAGGTCAGAGTTCACCAAACTTGAACTTTCCAACACAGCTAACTGTGAAATTTGTCTAATGAGCTTGCGTTTCCGGTCTGCTGCATTTGCATTCGTATGAGTGGAAGTCTATCAGGAGAAAAGTGCAGTGTGACTGGGGCTTTAGATACAATTAAATGTTATTCATAAATGGCATCTAGAAAAAATAACTTTGCATGTTTATATTTGTTCATGGTTTTATCACCAACAGGGTGGATTACGGTAACTCACTGTATTTCCTCACTGCCCTTCCCAAAAAGACAGTCAGACAGTTACAGCTCATTCAGAATGCTGCGGCCAGGATTGTGACCAGAACCAGAAAATCAGAGCTTATTACACCGGTCCTCAGGTCTCTACACTGGCTCCCAGTTACATTCGGAATAGATTTTCAAGTATTATTTCTGTCTATACATCACTAAATGGCCTGGGACCTAAATACATTACAGATATGCTCACTGAATACAAGCCCAGCCGATCACTCATCTTTAGGGTCATACAAACTATGAATAAGCTTATTAATTACTTAACTGAATGAGCAATGCTGTCTATTATGTCTTTTCTTTTTCATACTTTTAATACTTGTTTAACACATTTTAATCTATCTGCTTTTATCTCTGTTTTAATTGTTCTCCATTCTTGTAATGATTTTTATTTTCTTGTTTGTTTTTATTCTTGGGTGCTACGGTGGCGTAGTGAGCAGCACGTTCGCCTCAGAGCATGAAGGTTGCTGGTTCGAGCCTCGGCTGGGTCAGTTGCCATTTCTGTGTGGAGTTTGCATGTTCTCCCCGTGGTTGCGTGGGTTTCCTCCGGGTGCTCCGTTTTCCCCACAAGTCCAGAGATATGCGGTACAGATGAATTGGGTAGGCTAAATTGTCTGTAGTGTATGTGTGTGAATGAGAGTGTATGTTTCCCAGAGATGGGTTACAGCTGGAAGGGCATCCGCTGTGTAAAAACAAATGCTGGATAAGTTGGTGGTTCATTCCACTGTGGGGACCCCGGATTAATAAAGGCACTAAGCCGACAAGAAAACGAATGAATTTTTATTCTTATGAGTTACCATTGTGTAGGCTATGAAATGTGCTATATAAATAAACCTTGCCCTATATTGTAAAACATGGCTCAAACTACAACTTTTAAATGCACATTATATACAAAGTTTTAATGAAGATGAGACAATATTAACCGATATGAAATTTTATTAATAAGGATAAAATGTTGTAGAGTGAGTAGTTTGTGCACTAGAGTCGTCTTTGGTCAACTATGTTTAATGTAAAATTTATCTCTGGGAGTTTTTGGCAGTTTATAAAAATAAAAACGTTATTAGTAAGAGCGTTTCTCCACCAGTCAAACCTCTGCCATTGGGCGTGTTTGGTGTGTAAAAAAACTAGAGCAGCGGACTTCTCATCACTGCTCCAAATCTGTTACGTAACGACTCTAATCTGGTTTGAGTATTACCTCAACATATCGCGAGATTTACATTTTTTGAGAGCTTGCTGGATGAAGGAGTTCCAAAGGTGGGAACGCGGAGAGAGGGAACGAGAGAGGGAGGAGCAGGGTAAGTTTGTAAACACTGAAACCCTTGGCCGAGAAACAGGTGACACGCAACACATTAGGATTAACTGATGCTGTGCAATTAGTGGTTTGGCATGTGGGTTCACTGGTCGCGGGAATGGTGGAGGTGTCATGAGCGCCGTGCGTTCAGTTCAATGCACGAGTCGCGACACAAACACAACACTCGCGTTACAATCAACGACATCCGCGCGCGCTCGCTTTGTAGCTCCGTTTGGCGTAACGAAAGTGGTCTTGTTTTGCCCCGTAATGTCGCTCGCTTGCTCTGTTAAAGCGGTGTTGCAGCCTGTTGGCTCATGTGTGGTTAGCATTAGCCTGTTAGCTGTAGTGATGGAAAGTCCGATTCGTTTTTGCGAATCGGTTCCTTTGAATCATCGTGTTAAGGAATCGAGTCAAAGGGATTTAGCTGTTGTGTTGTGTACAGTCAACGTAATTGCGTCATCTCGTAGTTTTTTAATACTGTCCGGTTTATTGCACATTTTAATATTTAGTAAAAAAAAACATTGTAATATGATTATTTTCAGTTTAAAAGCAAATTATTAACACCTTAAAATACAATTTGACATTTGTTATTCTATTCCACATTTATTAAATAGAGTACATTTTAAAGAAATGTTTTTCGGTACAGCTGCTAAACTGATATTTCTGTAATAATTTACTCAGCTTAGGCTTGTAGCAAGTGTCTTGTTTGAGTTTGTTTTGTGTCAAACACAAAACGTGTATTTCCTTATGAAAGTTCATGGTTACAGGTTTCTAACATTTTAAAAATATATTCTTTATTCTGTTGAACACAAAAAATAATCTCCGGTTTTAATAAATAGTGGGTACATTGTCATTTTTTGGATGAACTGTCCCTTTAATTTTCGTATTCGCTTCATAAGTGATTCAGCCCGATTCATTTGATCTGTTTTTATGAACCGACTCAACCAACGTATTGAAAAGATCCGACTCCCAAAAACAAGTCGTCCACGAATCGGACATCGCTAAGAAGCATTTAAACGAAACCCACGCCGAGAAAGGAGTTACGACAAATCTCTGACATGTTATCGTTAAGTTAAAATGGTTCCTGCGGCTTTATTAGAGTCAAGCGGGGAGTGATTTGTTTGCAGAGATCTTTCTGGATATAATAAGAAAAGAAACGCATGCTACTGTAGCTAGCGGTAGGTGTTAGTGTGATGTAGCTGTTGGTTTGAAGCTGGTCAAATTGAGCGGAAATGTTATTAAACAGGGATGATCTCAGACTATAGTCAAATGAAGCGTCTTATCGTATAATCGTCATGCACATTATGCAATCAGATGAACCCAGCAGGCCTCGGTGCAGCAGTGAAGTCTGGATTCCTGTCATCTGTCAAAAGACTCCACAACATTTCAAATGCAAAGTTTGGGAGGGCATTCTTGTTTTAAATAACGTTCAGAATGTAATAACCGAGTCGTGCATGGGCTTTTAATAATCCTAGTTATGAAAAATCATAACTGTTCTCTCTGAATGGTGTTTAGAAGTGACACAGGAAGTAGTTGATCTAAAATGGGAGACGATCGACCTTTTGTCTGCACTGCCCCAGGTTGTGGACAGGTAAGAGCTGTTTACTTTATCTTTACTCTTAAGGTGAGACTCTGCAGGTGAATAGGGTAAAGATTTAAGTAGCCTAGCAGTTATCAGTATACGTCCACAGCTGATTGAACACTCTAAAAAATGTATTGCAAGTTTTCTAAAAAAAAATGTTTAGCTTAAATATACAAATGAAGCATTGTTTTGTGTACAATCAGACTAGTTATGTATGGACATCCCTTTGTAAATGTCCTCAAAATTTAGATATAAAGCTGTAATTTGTGCAAGTTCTGCTGATGTGGATTCATGGCACAGTGCAGGTCTGACAGATATTTAATTTCTTTTGGTCTCAAAAAGATGGAATAATACATAATTAAAATTAGGGCTGCACAATATATCATTTCAGCATCGATATCGCAATGTAATCATTCGCAATAGTCACATCGCAGGATGTGCAATGTTGAGTTTGTATCACAATTCATTATTTGCACTTGTTTTTGGTGCGTGTGTTTGAATAATGATTTTAAAAACATTCAGGGGTAAGAAATTGTATTTTGTAACATTAAATATGACAAATTTTATTGAATAATTTTGATTTTTGTCAATCAGTTACTCTACTTGAATACTATTAGGAACGGGACACGATAATACACTTGTATTATTCTTGCTTATATGTATAGTAGGCATGGGCCAGTATTAGATTGTGACGGTATAATAACCTTGGATAAAAATGATCACGGTTTCACGGTATAACGGTATTGTGATTACTGCTCGAAAATAAGTTCTTTTTAAATGTCTGGGTTAAAAAACAACAACTTTTCCCCCATTTAAGCACAATATATTTTATTTTAAGAAACATTTAAAATATTTTGGGCCAGTAGTTTTTTGTTTAGATGTTCCTTTTATGCTGGAGATACTGTTGCCCTAAATACCTAAATAATATACTTGTGAAGAACATGTTAAAAAAATCTAACAAAAACAACTTACACGTACCTTTGATACGGTATAACAGAAAACTTTGGTGGTTTTAAAACCTTGAGTTTTGCAAACCATGGTTTACCTTGAAACCGGTTATTGTCCCGTGCCTAATGTATAGATTGTAATGGATGAAAATACTCACAACACATGCCAATACAAAAATGTAATGCAAATAGCACAGACCACAACACAAATGTGTCGGGGGACCCCAAAAAATTTATAGATGGTTTATTCGTTTTTTATGGAGATGCACTCCCACTGTAAAATCATCTCAATTGATCTACCATTATAAATTCTTTCCAAAAAGATAATAAGTCATCTGGTGAAATTGTATTCATGTCGCAATGTGTATCGCAAAATAAAAAAAATATCTCAATGCTGGATTTTTCTGATATGGTGCAGCCCTAATCGAAATCTACAAACACAAATTGATATACATGCTACAAAAGAAACACCTCCAAGTTTATTTTGGGTGTTTTCTTTTCATTAGACTGAAGAAACATTTAGTGAAATCCCCCAAAAAAGTGTTTTTCCCTGCAGCGTCTCTCCTTGCGTTCTGATTTTAATGCTGCTTTTGTTCTTCAATGTAAGGCGTTGTCCCCATTTTCTAGTCCTCATCAAGAGTTTTGGGAGCTTAAGGTTTTTTTTATATTCTGCCTCCAATATCGAAGGGCCTTAGTCATAGGGAGAGCACTTTTATTTTGAAGTCACACCAGCTGTTTTAATCCCTGCTTTCACCAAGCAACTGTAAGAGGCTCCCATAGCACTTCATAACTGGATAACATAAGCCGTCATCAAAACAACAGATGGCCAGATATCATCCGCTGCTTCTCTGCTTTCTGGCTTCCATCTGATTTGAATTAGGACCCGGAATGAGATGCAAATCGACTGAAAACTTTGCAGCGGGTTAATGCATATGTCTCTGTCAATGTTTCTCTCACATCAGAGGTTCACCAATGAGGACCATCTGGCAGTGCATAAACATAAGCATGAGATGACACTGAAGTTTGGACAAGCCAGAACAGACACCGTTATCATTGCAGGTTTGTGTCCCTACATAGATTAATTTGTGTGTGTGCTTTTTTTTTTTTGCTTCAGAGTGCCTGGGTTATGGCCCATTTGCATTAAGATAAAAACTATGATTATAATCATTTCCACATCCACACCAGGGCATGATAATATGGTGTTTATCATAATTGTGTGAGGAAGTTCTAATCTGCTGTTTTCATTTAAGCTGATGTAGTTTCTGCAGTACTAGTGTCACCTAGCAGAATTGCAAATGTAATTTATGACCATTTAGTTCAGCTTACCAGTTAAGAAGAAACTTGCTGCTTGTCTTGATTTAATTTTTCTTGATTTTTGGATTTCCCTTCCTATGAAAGTGGTTTTACAGTAGCTTCTTGCTGTGAGGCGAACATGCTACCCACTACGCCACCGTGGCACCCCCTAAAGGGACATTTCACCCCAGAATTTTAATTTACTCGCCTCCACTTGTTCCAAACCTGTTTGAGTTTCTTTCTTTTGTTGGAACACAAAAGATGATGTACTGAAGAATGTTGGAAAACAAAGCCATCGATTTCTATAGTATTTCTTATTCTGACTATGAATGTCCCAGGCTGTGGGACAAGGCAATATCTTATTTTGTGTTCAATGGGAAAAAGTCATCAGAATTGTTTTGTACCACTTGCGTGTGAGTAAATGGTGAGGAACATTTCATTTTTTGGGTGAAAAATCCCTTTAATGGTGCCAGAGAGAGTCAATGTTTACACTTTTGGAAGAGATAAAACAATCAATTACACACTTCAAGTAGCCAATAAACTATTAACATGTGTACAGGGAATGTTTGTATGTTACATGCTTTAGATTTAAAGTTAAGTGAATGCGGATCATTCTGATCTTGTTTGACTATGTATTTCTTTACTGTCAGCAATTTAGCACTTCTTGTTTGTCATGTTGTGTGTGTGTCTGTGTGTGCGCAGATCAAACACCCACTCCCACCCGATTTCTTAAAAATTGTGAGGAGGTGGGTTTGTTTAGTGAGCTGGCTGGTTCCTTTGAGCAAGATCTTCGAAAAACACATGAGGAGGAGGAGAGGAGAATTAAGGGCACGGTAAGATATCAATGAGGGAAGGATAGCTTGCTATGTTTCCATCCGTATTTGTGAGTTCACGTGGAATTTAGACTTTCAGTGTGAAAAAAAACAAAATCATTAAATCTGGCGAACTCTCCCACATTTTGAAAAACAGAAATTAAAGTTCATGCAGCCAATAAAACCTCTAGTTTTCAGGTTGTGTATTTTCCATTCAGAGGTAGATGCCTGATGATGTCAGACTGTTTGATAGTGAACATTTGGCAAATTTGAATGAAAGTCATTGTATCAAGCATTTCAGAATAACTAAAACATTTATCTAAGATGTTTAATGAGATTGAAGAATTGGATTAACCAGTGGACCAATCACATGATCTGTTATGGCAAAGTTACGTGAGATATGTTGTGCATTAGGGCTGTGCAATATGGGGAAAAAAAAAAAATATATATATATATAAAATTTTTAATTTTTTTAACGAATATTGCGATTACGATTTTGGCAAATGTTTTTGCTTTTTCAAACGTGCTACATACACGCATTCTAAATGTATTCAGTGCACAAGAAGTGCAAAACAAAACATTTCACAATGAAATAACATAGTATTAAGTTATTAAATAAAACTGTAGTAAAATTGTCTTTTAAAAAACACAACATAAAAAAAAAAAGATTAACTAACCTCAGCTCTAGTTAAAAACATACTGTACACAGTAGTACTAACTGCTTGATAAAACTGTAATAAATTGTCTTAAAATAATGAAAAAATAAAGGTTAACTAACCTCAA
The DNA here is from genome assembly GCA_903798035.1 of Danio albolineatus. Taxonomy (NCBI): domain Eukaryota; kingdom Metazoa; phylum Chordata; class Actinopteri; order Cypriniformes; family Danionidae; genus Danio; species Danio albolineatus. The sequence goes on along the minus strand of CAIGQQ010034734.1, from coordinate 9,028,957 downwards.
TTCCAGTCATAACAATAAATAAAAACTAATATAAATCAAAACCACCTAATTGGTTGCTTCGTTGTGCGTGGAGTGAGCTCTGATTGGTTAACACCATTCTATCGCTATTCTAATTGCCCAGTGTGCTGAGTCAGCTCTGATTGGTTAACATATTAAAATCATGTGCACAAGGACATGAACAAAAATCTAAATACATGAACAAATAAAATTGTAGCCTTTGCGATTTAGAAATTGCATGTGATTAAATTGTGATTTTTTTATTTATTTATTTTTTTATATAATTTTGATTAATTGCACAGCCCTATTGTGCATCATGAATATCATTAAAAAAATTGTTTCCCTATGATTTATGTGTTTTATTATCTAAATCAACTAAGCTCCTTATTTGCTCCTGATTTTATGTGCATGACGATCTTTCACCAAAATGATTATCCCAAAATGTGCATACAAACGTGCTGGAAACACAGCTTGTGGCCTATTAAAGGTTAACGACTGTTTTACAAAATTACCCAAATTAACATTTAGATTTTTGCCCTCAAAGCTTCCAGCTCTACAGACACCTACTGAGGTTAAGGAGAGGGAGGGGCCTCTTGAAATTGACTCCTCCCCACCCGACAGCCCTGACTCCGCCTCCAGCATGACAAACAGCAAGGATGCAGTTGCCATGGCAAAGGAGGCTATTGCCATGAGAAAAGCCAAGGTAAATCTGAATGTGCGACAAGATGGATTACAGTATTTTTGACATTGCAGCATTATGATGTTACTCGCTCTTGCAGGATGTTCCTCCACGAACTGCTGCAAGTTCCACCCCTACACCAACCATAGTGCGCCCAGGCTCGCTCTCACTTCACCAAGGATTCGACTCAATGAACCCAACTCAGCCTTCTCCCACCTCTGTTATTACCAGAACCCCTCCGTCAAACAGACTCAGGTACAACAGAGGGAAATTCAAGTCATTGTTTGTATATGTTTTATGCAGTTTAGCTGTTGATCCAACCAAAGATTCACTCCTCAGAGCTGAAACTTTTTTTAATCGCATGAGTCATTTCGGTGATGTTCACAGCTCTGCTTCCTCACCCTGTGTGTGTGGAAATATGTCCTAAAATAGTACATTTATCGCTGTCTTTTCAGCTCGCCGTCTGGTTCTTTTCCTATGCTGATGCAGCTTCCAAATGGTCAAACGGTTCCTCTGCTGCCCAGTCCGGGGCAGACGTCAGTCATATCGGTAAGGAAAGCTCACACACATCTGCTGATTATGGCATGGGTCAGGATTAAGAGCGAAACTATAAATTGTTAAAAGATCACAACGGCTATTCAAACACAAATGCAAATATAGGTTATGTCTATAAACCCTTGATAAGTGTGATCATAGTGGATAATCTGACCGGCATTTGACCCAGAGAGAGCTGTTGTTTAAGCGTAAATTGATCTTGTAAATTGTGTGATTATATCGTTATTCCAGTCGGTGGCAACAAGTTCATGTTGTCTGTTTGTAATTGAATTGCGTTCAAGGTATTTGTTTAAAAGTTCTGATAAATGAAGTTATACAGCATGTTTTTATGATTGAGTCATAACCTATGTTTCTATCCAATAATGCAAATTCGATTTATGTGCAAAACTGGAATATCGCATAAAAGATGTGTGAATAAAGCAACTTTTCCATCCAATGAGTCAAAGAGAATAAAATTGTTAATTCCTGATTAACTGGTGCCCAATATCACCAGTAAAAACGGAATTTGCTGCGGTAGAAATTGTGTGAATCTTTTCTTTATTTAATAAATGAGAAATTCCAGCGTTATGGATGTGACATTTGCAGTAAAAAAATCAAAACATAAATTCACATAGAAAGTATATGCTAAAATTATATTGAAACATCTGATTATATTTTGCAGAACAACTGACCACAGAGTTAAGAGACCAGAAAAATAGCCATCTATAAGCATGTTTTGTACTTTAAATGAGGAAAATAAGCATGCGTTATGGATGTGACCAAAAACGTTTGAGAGTTTACAGTATACAACATATTCACAAATTATGTAAATTAAACTGCACAACCCAAAAGAAATAATGCTAATCAAAAGGAGAAGAGCTGGCTCACTTTAGGACAAAAATGATTGATTTTATTTTATTTATTATTTTTGCATTTATGAGTAAAAAGTGTCGTTATGGATGTGAAATTGCCACTTGTGTGACTGGTAAATTAAATATAATAGTTTGAAAACCCTGACAGATCCATTTTTTAATATTTCTGAAGTACTGTAAAATACTTGCTTACACATAACACTTAGAATCGGTTTCCGTATTTTGGTGAAAGCTTAGTGTTTTTCATGGCGAGGTTACATTTGCATGGAATTGCTCATATTACTTGAGCCTCTGAAGACAATGCCGACATGCAATTCAATTCATCTTTATTTGTATAGCGGTTTTACAATGTAGATTGTGTCAAAGTAGCTTCACATGTGTTATAAAAAATTTAAACAGTGTCAGTCCAGTTTTCAGTGTTGAAGTTCAGTTTAGTTCATTTCAGCGTGGTTTAATAATCACTGCTGAGAGTCCAAACACTGAAGAGTAATCCATCGATGCGCAGCCCTAAAAGTCCCGAACCATGCAAGCCAGAGGTGACAGCGGTGAAGAAAAAACTTCACCAATTGGTGAAAGTGAAGAATTAAAAAAACCTCTAGAGAAACCAGGCTCAGTTGGGCACGACCATTTCTCCTATGACCAGACATGCAATGAACATGTGGTGTCATTTGAAGACATGAGACGCAGAGTACAGACGCTCTTGACAGTTCTGGAGGTAATTAATAATATAATAACACTATTACTGATGTGGTTTAGCAGGGATGTCAAGCTCGATTACTGGAGGGCCGCAGCCCTACACAGTTTAGTTCCAACCCTAATTAAATAGACCTGATCAAACTAATTGAGTCCTTCAGGCTTGTTTGAAACCTACCAGTAAGTGTGTTGAAGCAGGGTTGGAACTAAACTGTGAAAAGAATTGACATCCCTGGTTTAAGGTGTTTTAGAATGACCAAAACAACATTTCAGATGTGTTTAGCCTGCTGGTTTGTCCATTCACACACATTTTTGTCATCACATGATCTCTTACAACACAATCATATGACCTTTTTTTATGAGCACACTGGAATTTGTTCAGTAAAAGAGTTTCCATCGTAGTTTATGCGCATCTTTTCTTATTTAATAAAAAGTTTATCCTACACCAGTGGTGCTCAACCCTGCTCCTGGAGATCGACCTTCCTGCTGAGTTCAGCTCCTACTCTGATCAAACACACCTGATCCAATTAATTAGGACCTGAACAGCACTAAATAATTACAGGCAGGTGTGTTTGATATGGGTTGCAACTGAAATCTGCAGGACAGTCGATCTCCAGGAGCAGGGTTGGTCACCCCTGTCCTACAAAGTTATGCGCATAGATTTGTAATGTGCATTTTCAAAATTTATGCGCATCATGGCATGTATTCATTCATTCATTCATTCATTCATTCATTCATTTTCTTGTCGGCTTAGTCCCTTTAATAATCTGGGGTCGCCACAGCGGAGTGAACCGACAACTTATTCAGCATGTGTTTTACGCAGCGGATGCCCTTCCAGCTGCAACCCATCACTGGGAAAGGCATATATTCAAAATGCGCATAAAAATAGGTGGATGGAAACATAGCTATTGATTAGTTTATTAAAGAGATTTGTTAAAGATTTGTGCAGATTCATCCATTAGTTAAACAAGTAACAAGTTAGTGAGGTCAGCTAGTAGCTATGCATTTTATTTGACTATCTTCTGCCTTCAGTATTTTTCATGATTTGGGTTTTGAGTGAAATATATAAATGTTTACATATAAATGTTTAGCTGTATATAAACATAAATATTTAGCTGTTTATTAAACTGTTTAGCTAATATTTTAACCAGAATATTTTTTTAAAAATCTATATTTTAGTGGAGAAATAAAGCCCCTGAGACAAATTTGGGAAATCCTAAAAGATTTCTGAACTCCTAGGCTAAAATCTGATCTTTCATTGTTGGTTTGACATGGTCACCAACAGCCGCTTAATTTCTGTTGCAATCAGATTTTCCCTCTAATGAAGTTCAGGGAGTGTCTCAAGATTTCAGTCTCTTTCCTGCAGTGTGACAAATGCTGCGATGAGCATCAATCCAAAAACCAATAGGAGTGTCGAATCTGATCATGCAATCCATGTGACAATTCAAATGACTGTGGGGAAATGTCAAAACAGTTTTTTTTTCTTCCTGGTTTTATTATTGAGGCGTGCTGTGTGCAAAATTGCCGCTACAGATTGTTTACATTTGCTTGAGAAATCATTTCAACAAGTTAGTGAGGTCAGCTAGTATTTGACTATCTTCTGCCTTCAGTATATTTCATGCTTTTGGTTTTGAGTGAAATATATAAATGTTGACAAACACTGTATAATAAGTGTAATTTAATTATTTTTTAGTAAAAAGCCTTAGCTGTTTAGCTTACATACTTGTGGAATATCTGTTGTGGGCTTTTGCATTCTTTTTTAGCAGTTTTTTTTTTTTTACCTCTTTACACCGTCAGCATGTTAAGTCAAAAATAGTCCAGCATTTGTACAGTCTGTTGCACTCTGTCCAGCTGTTTTGAATCTAAGAATACATCCAATGTGAACAACCCTAGCGAATCAGTCATTTTAAATATGCAATCTTGTTTACACCCCTCTCTAGTTAATTCTGAAAATGTGTACTACATCCCTGCTTGTGAAAACCTCCCACTGACATGCATTGTTCTTAAAATAATGGCATTTACTATCTTACTGTATCTGTGAAGACATTTTCAGCAATACGACCCTCAAAACAACAACACATCTGTTTTGTGTTTGTTTCTATAGTACATTAAACTCGTGTTGCTATGTGTGTTTGTGTATATATAGCTTGCCAGATCATCAAACACAGTGCCCAATATCCCAGGGATTCCAGGCCCTCCTATTGGCGGAAGCAGCAGTGGCTCCTCCTCTCCGTCTGGATACAGCACACACTCTGATGCCAAGACGGTGAGAATGAGCACACATACACCCACACGAGCACATGCACTGTTTATTCAGGTATAAATGCTGTAAACGGGCTTATTATGTAACGTTTAAGTAACTACACAAAATGTAACACACAGGGCTTTTTTAGCATTAATTTACACGCTGTGGTGTTTGCTTGTGTTTGTGTATGGGATCTGTCTCCATCTAGAGGCTAAAAGCAGCACTATCTCAGCAGAGTCCTAGTGGACCAGCACCAATTCAAAAAACTGATCACACTGAGACACCATCACCTGCTCAACCACAGGTGCTCACAGACACCTCATACCTGTGTTACATATAATCCTTACATTTAATGGGTTTAAATGGGATTTTGCATATGTGCTATGCTTCAGCTGAGCTTATTTACTGTTTAACCCACATTCAGTGGATCTGACAGCCCATGGGTTTGTCATGCAGGTGTCTCCCGCTCCTCCAAAAGGTGGACGTAGACGACGTGGGGCAGATATTGAGCCGGATGAACGCCGGCGCCGCTTTCTTGAACGAAACAGAGCTGCTGCTTCTCGTTGTCGGCAGAAGCGGAAAGTGTGGGTCAGTGCTCTGGAGAAGCGTGCGGAGGAGCTGGCTAACTCTAACGTCTCACTTACTGTGAGTGATGGTTGATTTTTCTGATTTTGATCATTAGTTTGGGGTCAGTATGATTTCTTTTTTAAATTTCATTCTTATTTTCAGTATCCCCTTCAGATTGTTTGAATAGTACTCTTCAGAATAAATGCATTAAATTGATCAGAAAGACTATTTTTATTGTTACAGAAAATACATTTACACACATGTTTCTTATAAATTTAAATGCAAAAATGTCATTTACGGGTTTTTTTATGTTGCATAAAATTGTAATTAGTCAAAGTAATAAAAAGCGTAGCATTTTTAATTCTGACTATTTAACTGTTTATTAAACTGTTTAACTAATATTTTAACCAGAATAGTTTAAAAAAAATCTATATTTTAGTGGAGAAATAAAGCCCTGCGCACACAGTGAGATTTCAGGCATGATTTTGGTATCTGAGACAAATTTGGGAAATCCTAAAAGATTTCTGAACTCCTTGGCTAAAATCTGTTAACTTTTGATTGTTGGTTTGACATGTTCACCAACAGCTGCTTAATTCTCGTTGCAATCAGATTTTCCCCTCTGATGAAGTTTAGGGAGTGTCTGAAGATTTCAGACGTTTTCCTGCAGTGTGACAACCGCTGTGATGAGCGTCAATCCAAAAACCAATGGGAGTGTCGAATCCATGCGACATTTCAAATGACCGCAGGGTTTTTTCCTGTGTGCAAAATTGCTGCTACAGATTGTTTAATTGTTTCAGAAGGCGTGATGGTGAATGTGGATGATGTCAAACTCCCTTTCCTCCATTTTCTTCTGTGTTTGGCACTTCTTCATTGTTGTTCAGTCTGACATTATGACAGCTGAGATCTTACTTTTGACATGGGAGCCATGTTCGTCCAGTCTGACATGCTACAATCGTCCAGGATTAAAACAAATTGCACTGTGTGAGCCAGCCTGTAGTTGTGAAATGTGACAACAAATGACTGTTCTAACAACCCCCCCCCCCCTTTTTTTTTTGGACATCAAACGCACATTATTACACTATTGGTGTGTTTATATATATATATTTATATACACACACAAATAGTAAGCATATTCGTAATAAAAGTGAAGCATCACTTGACACTGAAAAATTAAGTAATTAAAATTATGTTAGAATGCTAAAAATTCAGTTTTTCCATAACCGATATAAATGACTAAAAGTAAAAATACATTCATTCATTCGTTTGCTTCAGCTTAGTTCCTTGAACCAGTGACCTCCTTGCTGTGAGGTGACCGTGCTAACCAATGAGCCACCATGTCGCCTGTAAAAACATACTATAAAATTATTAACTATTCAAAAAATACTGTATTTTAATTTAAAAAACACACTTTTGACCAGCCTTTAAAAATAAATATTTTACTGACCCCAAACTTGCAATTTATTCTGTGTTTTTGGTCACCCATTTGGTTAAAGGGGTGGTCCAGTACGGTATCATATTTTAAACTTTAGTAGATGTTTAATGTAGCTGTGTGAACATAAACAACATCTCTGAATGTAAGACACTGAAAGTTCAGTGCAAAGGGAGACATTGGCTTTTACAGAGTTCGCTTAGCAAAGCCTACAGCGAATGAAATTTGAGGACTACAAAAAAAATACATCCTGGTTAATGATGTCATAAACCCTTCAGGTTGCAAGCATAGACCCTGTGCAGTAAAGGGGAATGGCCAGATGTGCTGTAATGTTATAGCAGGATGCTTCCTGGTGACATGGAGCCGATCTGCGAATCACAGCACATTATGTTAGCTGACCAATCAGATGCTCTTGAGGGCAGACTTTTGGGGGAACTAGGAAGTATGACAGTCGTTTTAATGTTAGATGAGTATCTGTATATAATCAAAGATATATAAAAATATAACATGCTTTTTTACAAATGAATCATGAGCACACATTGCTTTGCACCCCATAAACACAATCAAGCTTTAACAATACACTCTCTTGACCACCCCTTAAAGGCAAGATTTTTTATTATCTCATTATCTCTTCATATGAAGCGTGATTTTTACATGCCTAGAATTGTCTATTTTGTGTACTTTGATGAAGCTTTCCTGACAGCGTGTTAAACATTTGCCCGACAGGGTGAAGTCTCTCTGTTAAGGACTGAGGTGACGCGTCTGAAGGAGCTGCTGTTGGCCCATAAGGACTGTCCTGTTACAGCCATGCAGAAAAAAGCATATCTTGGTAAACCAATCATCACCACCCTTAATAAGCATCTTATAATGTCCTAAATCTGTCATGCATAACATTCCTCCATTCCTCTCCCTTTAGCTGCAGGAGTGGATGAAGGTTCAGTGTCTGCATTGGTGATGCCCGTGACCGTACCGGCTCCGGTGTCCGTGAATGGTCTGAGCGTGCGCGCAGCCGAGGCTGTTGCTGTTTTAGCAGGAATGGGCTCGGGCCAGTGGAGTAACTCCGCCGGAGACGCTTCCTCCCAATCACAGCCCACATCCAGATGATGAGCACGTCCTACAGCCAATATGAACTAAATATACTTTGAGTCTTTCAAAGGAGTGAACCCCCCCTCCCCCCTCAAAACTATCAGTCCAGATGTGTTTGTAAAAGCCTCTCATGTGACAAATGGGAACCAATGTTACCACGCTCTTACCACACCCTGCTCGCCCGTGGCCAATCACAAACTCTTCCCGGCGGCGACATCATCATCATCATCATAGGATGCCCCTGTCAGACTGCACAGACTAGGAAGCACTGCAGTGGAAATGAAGTCATCTCTATACAACAACACACACACTTGTATAGTACACTCTTCTCACTAATGCATTCAGTTGATATTCGTCTTGTTTGCCGATATTATTTAGCATTTTATTCAATGGATTTTTCTAATATCGTTGCATGATTTTGGCCACATTAGAAAGATGATTACTACACTATGCAGATAAGTTTAACACCTTCTTTCTCAGTCTCTCTTCTAGTGACGCACATTCGCACCATTTCTCCCAGTTCCCCTTTATCTCCCTCTCTCTCTCTTTTCCTGTCCGTCTTAATTTTATTGTCGTTTCTAAAGTAATTCTCTCAGGTCCGTGCTTCTGTGGCTGTTTTGGTGAAGATCGTGTCTCACGTTAGCTTAACCCGCAGAGTGGACTTTGCAAAACGCTTAAGAATGGAGAGAAAATATATTTTTATATTTGAGTATCGTTATCGGTTTGTCTGCATTTTGCAATATATATATATATGGATGTAACGGGTAGCGTAACCACGTGGACATGTTTTAGATCAGTATGATTATGATATGCTCTGCTGAACTGTAGGTATCTTTAACCAAAATACATAAATCCTTTGCATTAGAGGTTAGACCCCAAAGTTGAAGTGCATCCGGTCTCATAACTGGGAACATGTGCGCGCACACACAAACTCACGCATTTAATGACTCTCGCGCTTGCATTTTGTGAATGTACAGTAGTTGACTAACCCGGCTATGAATGTGAAGTCTTGTTACAAAATGGTCAAAATGCTATTTGAGCAGCGTTGGGCCTTAGAAAAGGTGTTCTAGAAATTCAATATTACTTTTTTGGGGGGGCTGGGGGCTTAACAGACTCGCAGCAGGCCATGCTGAATGAATTTCATTTGGTGCACATAACTAACGTATAACTTAAGTTGTATTCCATTAAACTGTTCACGCCTGATCACTTTTTAAATAGAACCATCTGCTTTACTTAAAGCTTGGCTTTTATATTGAAACTTTAGCATTTTTGGATATTTAGTTTCAGTGGAAGCTCATTTCTATTACTTAAGGAAAAAATATCATTCTTTGGTAAATCATTATTATGCCAAAAGTTATGAGATGCAAAGTCATGCATTATAGGTTTAAACTAAATCTCATATTTCACTTTTAATTTCATAACTGCAACTTTTTAAGTCATAGTTTACCAATTTTATATGTGGACTAATGGACTCTATAGGATTGTGCATCATTTTTTTTCTCCCCACTCATCTGTTTCGTTTTTTGATGCTGTGTATGCTTTAGGTATTATTTGAATGACCCAACCTTTCATATCAGTTTCTGTCGTTGACCTTCCTTGCATCTGGATTTATCATGTTTGGATGTAGAACGTACTGCTTTCCACAGTGTGTATGACTCACTGATCCCAAATCGTGTAACGTGAAGCCCTTAAACTAGAGCTGTAAATATGAAATGAGTGTCTGCGTACAAACATTGCTTACTGTATGATATTGACTTACTGAAACGGTCCTTAAGATATGTTATAATTAAACATTGATGGAACTCTAGACTCTCGTGCGTTTAATGAGATGCTGCTTTTTGTGCGGCGTGCATCATCTTGTTTTGAATGCATTCTATTCCTCTGTGTATATGGGAGGGTGTAGTGGGAGATGTGTGCGCTTGTGTGTAGCTTGGATGAAGTTATTAGTGTGCAGTAATATATTATAAACTTTACACATCTTTATAAAACCTTTAAATGGGAGTGTCCAAAATGTATTTACACAGGCAATATGTGCAAATTAACATTTTATGCATCCATTACACATTAACTGTAAAACCCTCTCATTATTTGTAGTCTAAATTAAACAATTAAATTGGAGGACGTGCATAGTTTTTTCCAGAAATCGTATAAAATGTTCATGGTAAAGGACATGGTAAGTATAATACTCTATGCGGTTCTGTGTATATTTAAAGCTGAAAAGGTTAACTGTAATGTGCCATTTCATTTTAGTTTTTATTTTAAATTCAGTGTCTTAAACCTTGAGTTAGTTTCTTATGTGTTTTTGTTTACATATACGTGCGTTTCGCTTTTATGTTAAATTGTGTAGACCAGTGGTTCTCAAACTGTGGTACGTGGGCTTCCTTCTAGTGGTACTTGGAGGAATCGCTGAGTAATTAAAGTTGAAAAATTAACACTCTAACCTTTTGGCGCGTACGATAACACTGACGTGATCAGTAAATTAATTTTAATAGGCTAAACTTTTATTTTATTTTCAGTTTTCTAATGTTTGTGTTATGTATTCTATCATTTGAAGCAAATTTCCTCCCCATATTCGTAACGGTTGTTGGGGGCGTGTCTCATTTTTATATCCCAATGTTGACAGGTATAGTTTAATCACTTGCTTTTCTGACACACAAAGCCTACTCTAACGGGCAGTAAGCAGATCTAATTTCTAATTTAAATATGTAAATACAATTCATATGTTTAAAATACAAGTTAATTTATGTAAGTCAGTCATATACACATGCAACATATATTTCAAAACGTTTATATATGAATATGTTGACATAGCCTATATTTATGAGGTCCAAGGAACTTGAGGAATAGGCTACTTTTTAGTTTTCTTTTTCAGTTCAGTGTTCAGTGACATTTTTAATTAACTGTAAAAGCACATTTTAATTTAAATGTTGACGTTTATTTATTTATTTTCTTACCTGTAAGCACAGTACAGTGTTAATTTTCAAACTATTACCAATGTTTAAAGTGGCCGACAATAATAGATACTCATAATAATGAGGCAGAATTAGCTGTAGCTGCTTAATTAGGCCTACTACGCAACTGTACTTCAATACTGGTTATTATGGTGGTACTTGGAGAGACAATTTTTTTCTGAGGTGGTACTTGGTGAAAAAAGTTTGAGAACCACTGGTTTAAAGCACTCATTTAGCGTTGTGTGTTACTTTTTAAAAATCCTCTGTAATTTTTTTAAAGTCTTTAAGTTGCCTGTAAACCCTAAAGCATCCGTACTTTTATATTCCTTGAGGTTATTTATTAAATAATAGTTTTTTAAAACTGTACATTTAAGTCTAATCTGTTAAACCAAAATAACTGTAAGGTATCCTACATTCAATAGATAACAAATAATACAAAAAATTGGTCCTTTATTCACCCCTACCTTGTTTAAAATCTCTCCTTTTCATTTTTTTTTTGACAGCCTTGCCATAAACTAGCGTTGTGGAAAAGAGCTGCGTGAAGCTTCTTCAAAATATCTCATTTTGTGCTTCACGTGAAGAAATTCAACCTACGGATTTATAAAAAACAAATGTGAGTGAACAATTTAGGGGAAAATAATATTTTATGCAAAGCCATTCGCTACTAGTGTTTGATTTCAAGGTATTACATGAGATAAAGATTCTCTCTCGCCACAGCAGAGGGAGCAAACCCTCCGTGGCGGCAGAGCTCAGACTCCTCATCCCGAGCGCAGGTCATGTGACTCTCCCATCGGTAGGGATTTCTCTCTCGGCATGGCGGAGGTGATGGAGCTCGGTCTGCTGTCTAACACTAGTCGTTATACACTGTGAGGAGGACACGGGTGTTTTTGTTGTCGGGAAACCGCTCTGCGCCTTTCTTTCCTCGCGGTTTCGGGCCATAATGGCGGAGCGCGGTGTGGATGTGTCTGCTCTCCCGCAAGAGGTCCGGGAGCAGCTCGCTGAACTGGACCTGGAGCTGTCTGAGGGTAAGCCTTTAAACAACAGCCTTTCTCCCTTGTCTCAATGTGTGCGTTTGGATGGATGTGCGTTGATTTGTCAGGCTCAGTTGTGCATCCTCGGTACGAGCATCACACAGAGACACACACACATACAGGTTCCGTGATGGTGATGATGCTTCAATGTCGCCGCCGCTCGCGGAAACATACTGACCTCTTTTTCAGCACCTCACTGCCTCGACGTCGCGTTTTTCGCATTTTAAACCTCTATTCCGCTTGGTGTTTGTCTTTAATTGTTCTGACATTGCCTTAAAAGGTTTGGTTATCTGCTGTTACATTGTGTAAAACAAAAACACAGTGTCTGTGAAGCGCGCTGGACGTATTTATGTGCTTATTTACAGGCCACGGTGATTCTGCTTATGTGTCCTCTTCATGACTTGACCAACTAGCTGTGTTTAATGGTAGTTTTGCATATGATATTTATTGGTATGTTAGCCTTTTAGACAAATATTACAATTGGTAAACAATAGCCTTAATAATACTCTCTCTCTCTCAACTATAATGCTGTTAATAGCCTATAGTTTATGGGAAATCAATTATGGGTATACTAAAATTCAGCCAAAGGATCAATGCTTTATTAATGAACAAACTGCATCGACAGTGCTATTAATAGACACACATACATTTTTTTTTCTCCATAAACAATCAACAGCCATGTAAGATTCAGTGAGAGGTCATGTATGGCAAGCCATTTTAACATTCAGAGTGGTTAATTTTTTTTTTTGTTATGCTAATAAGTAAATACTGATGTGTCTTTTTCTTTTACTGGTATGTATGAGATTCTATTACTTAATCCTTTTCAAGTTATCTTGAATTCTACCAAGGTTTGTGGTTTAGATGCTGTCAGTAACTATTTACTAGTAGTAGTCTGACGGTTGCTGGCTTCTAGTTTTTATTTGATAATTCATTCATTCATTCATTCATTTTCTTTTCGTCTTACTCCCTTTATTAATCTGGGGTCGCCACAGCAGAACGAACCGCCAACTTATCCAGCATATGTTTTGCGCAGCGGATGCCCTTCCGGCCGCAACCCATCTCTGGGAAACATCCATACACACTCATTCACACTCAAACACTACGGACAATTTAGCCTACCCAAATCACCCATACCGAGCAACCGGAGGAAACCCACACGACCACAGGGAGAACATGCAAACTTCACACAGAAATGACAACTGACCCAGCCCAGGCTCGAACCAGGGACCTTCTTGCTGTGAGGCAGTCGTGCTACCCACTACGTCACAGTGGCGCCCTTATTTGATAATATTACAAGTTAATTAAAATTTCATTGATTGATTGATTTTTTTTGACAGTTTTAACAAAAATATGCAAACTAATTAATACATATTTTAAAAACTGTGGATGATAAAATCCACAAAAAAGCCACCAGCTTATTTCCATTGTGGTCCTCGATATTCATAAAAAAATGAACGAGCAAATCATAAATGGAGTGCAAACATCATCAGCTCAACAACTCAGCACAACAAAAATCCTCAACTCCAACTGTAAAACAGCCATTTTTTAATTTCCCGTCTAAAACACTCTCAAATTGAATCTCTTTAAAACTCCTGGCAAAACATTCTAAGAAACAGAGCTAGCACACACGAAAAATAATTTCTACCTGATTCACTCTTAAATCTACCAGGATAAATATCCCTGCTGCTCGCTCTTGTAATGACAGTGTACCTCAGTAAAACATAATAATCAAGAAAATATTTTGGCATTACCATTTGTAAATTACATATCTTGGTGAAAATATACTATTAGCCAATAAATATGCGTTCACACCATGTAAGAATTACCATAATTACTGGATTATGGCTAATAAATACATTTGCAATTTCAACTTTTAAATAGTTTTTATTGAAAGCTGTGACCTTACCATGTAACTTCTCTACCATTTTATCACTGCACATTGCTTTAGGTGCAGTGTAATTCAAAGAAATGCATAATTCTGTGTCTGGGGACACAAATATCTTAAATTATGATGTCATGTGTCATCTCCAAATAAATAACATACAGCAACATTATGGCGACATAGTTAGGCGCAGTGTCGCCTTAGAGCAAAAAGGTCACTAGTTTGAGTCCCGGCTGGATCAGCTGACATTTCTGTGTGGAGTGTGCATGTTCTCCTCGTGTTTGTGTGGGTTTCCTCTTTCCCCCAAAAGTCCAAAGACATGCGCTGTAGGTGAATTGAATAAACTAAATTGGCCGTAGTGTATGAGTGTGAATGAGAGTGTATGGATGTTTCTCAGTACTGGGTTGCAGCTGGAAGGGCATCCGCTGTGTAAAACATATGCTGGATAAGTTGGTGGTTCATTCCGCTTTGGTGACCCCAGATTAAAAAAGGGACCAAACCGAAGGAATGAATGATATAGCATTATTTCTGATGAATTTGGCCGTTATTAATAAGTAAAATAAGAATCTATGAATTTATATATTTCTCGAAATTTAACGTAATTAAATGATTTAATTAATTCCAAATTAAAGTTATTCAAGTTATTTGTCACTACTGCTTGTATAAATGAAAGTATTAGTAAGAAAAAACACACCAGTCCTAAAGAGTACATGTTGAAACAGCTTGCCATAGGACATCTAAATCGTTCACTCAAACAATGGAGCTTGGTATAAAGTGTCCTGCTGTCACCTGCAAAACTTTTTTGCTGCCTCTAAATAAATAGCAATGACATGCCCAAATAGCAAGATATTATGGCAAGCCATTTGACTTATTCATTCTCAGCATATGTATTCTTGATATCAAAAATGTTAGTTCTTGATATCAACAATTCAGTTCTCGATATCAAAAAAGGTAATTGTTGATATCAAAAACTGAATTGTTGATATCAAAAATTAGCATTTTTGGTATCAACATTTCAGTTTTTGATAAGAACAATTGAATTTTCACTAGTTAAATGTTACCATACGCTGCCATTCAAATTTAATTGTTAATATCAGAATTGATTTCTTACTAGTTGAAATGCAATTCTTGATATCAATAATTTAATTGTTGATATAAAAAATGTAATTGTTGATATCAATAATTTAGTTGTTGATATCAGGAATTAAATTGTTGATATCAAGAAATCCTTTTCAACTAGTAAAGATGTCCTTTCTTGATATCTGCAATTATATTTCAACACGTTACTTTTGTTATTTCTGATATCTAAAAATGTATTTCTGATATCAGCAATTAGGGAAGTAATTTTTGATATCTAAAATGAATAATTTCACTAGTAACAATTATATTTATGATATCAGAAATTAACATTGTCACTTTTGACAAACCAATTGTTGATATCAAGAATGAACATACTTACTAATTAAATACTAGTTGAAAAGTATTTCTTGATATCAACAATTTAATTCTTGATATCAACAATTACATTTTTCACATCAACAATTAAATTATTGATATCAAGAATTGGATTTTAACTAGTAAGAAATCAATTCTTGATATCAACAATTAAATTTGAATGGCAGCCTATGGTGACATTTAACTAGTGAAAGTTCAATTGTTGATATCAAAAACTGAATTGTTGATATCAAGAACTAACATTTTTGATATCAAGAATTGAATTGTTGATATCAAGAATACATATCCTGAGAATGAATAAAAGTCAAAACGACTTGCCATAAAGATATATTATCACATTTAAAACTGATATAGAGAAAATATAACTATTTATGTAGCAATTTAAATAGTCAACATACTCTGCTCATCACAAATGCACAGAAGAATTAAAGCACAGATATGGGTGGTCGTTTACATTTACTGTGCTGCAATTGTCATTGTGATTCACTGCAGAAGGGGCTCTGTTTGTTTGCATGTGTGTTTAGTCATCCTTACATGTTATATAAGCCTTTCATCAGTGGTGTGTGGAAAATTCAGAAAAGTGAAACAATATCTTCAACAGCATTACCCTAATATAAAAACAGACTCTGATTGATGTGCATCAGAGAATGGCCTGTACAGCTGATCTGAAATCAGTGCAGCCTGCATTCATTCCCAGTATGTCTCCCACACTGCAAATCAAGAGACTCCCGGAGGCAGATTATGAATGATGGGCTACTTTGCTTTTGGCTTCACTTAGTATTGTTGGTGTGTTTTTGCTTTTTTAGTTCATCTTGTGTCAGTACTATAGGAGCTGCACGATTCTGGATAAATTGAGAATTTGTTTGTGTGTGTGTGTGATTAAAATGGAGATCACAATTCTCCCCATGATTGTAATTAGACAACTTAACAAAATAACAACAACAAAAGTCAGTCGCTGGAAGTTCTGACAAAATAGGCTGCAATATTTTCATAATATGTTAGTGTTATATAATTGCTTTTATGAAGCCTTCACATGTTTTAATACTGGATGAATGATCTGTGTTTTCCTATAATCACTCCATATCACACAAAAAAAAATGCATTCATGAAGACTGCTTTACACAGGTGAGTGTGCTTGGCAAAGTACCTGTAGAAACACTCTATATTTAAAAAAAGTAATAAATAAACACTCCCCGCTCATAACTCTCGCTCAAATATATTAGCTGTATTTATATGTGTGTGTTATATGTTACACATATATATTTATATATGTGTGTAGTTTTAAATGGAATAATTACTCGAATCATTATTGCTTTTATTAATATTATCATTAATAATAATAATAATAATAATAATAATAATAACTAGATAGTAAAGTTTGAGGACAAACTTTATGGTGGCTTGAAAAGCCAGTTTTAAATAGTTTATTTAGTTGAAAAATTGGCATGTTACTAGCATGATTCTAGCATGAATTAGCATGATCTTAGCATGATTCTAGCATGAATTAGCATGTTACTAGCATGATTCTAGCATGAATTAGCATGATCTTCGCATGATTCTAGCATGAATTAGCATGTTACTAGCATGATTCGAGCATGAATTAGCATGATCTTAGCATGATTCTAGCATGAATTAGCATGTTACTAGCATGATTCTAGCATGAATTAGCATATTACTAGCATGATTCTAGCATGAATTAGCATATTACTAGCATTATTCTAGCATGAATTAGCATAATACTAGCACGATTCTAGCATGAATTAGCATGATTCTAGCATGAATTAGCATGTTACTAGCATGATTCTAG
>CAIGQQ010034734.1:8948669-9011293 GCA_903798035.1 Danio albolineatus | reverse complement strand
GCATGTTACTAGCATGATTCTAGCATGAATTAGCATGTTACTAGCATGTTTTTAGCATGAATTAGCAAGTGCTAGCATGACTAGCATGTCACTAGTATGTACTAGTATGCTAGCATGTTACTAGCAAGATTAGCATGTCGGTAGGGTGTTAAAACTATTAGCATGTGCTAGAACAGCTAGTCACAGTCTATGGGACAGTTGCTAGGGTGCTGAAATCGGTTGCTAGGGAGTGGCTAGTAAGTTTAGAGGTCATCAGTGATTGGCTGCTGGCTAGGCTGAGTTGAATGAGGCCAGACTCTAGTCTGTAGGACAGTCTGATGCAGAGTTATGAGCTCACAGAGGTTGACTCAATGTTAAGTCAATGGCAGTCTATTACAATGGAAGTCTATGGGACAGTTGCTAGGTGCTGAAATTGGTTGCTAGGGAGTGGCTAGTAAGTTTAAAGGTCATCAGTGATTGGCTGCTGGCTAGACTGAGTTGAATGAGGTCAGACTCTAGTCTGTCGGACAGTCTGATGCAGAGTTATGAGCTCACAAAGTTTGACCCAATGTTAAGTCAATGGGACTTTTGGGAAAGTTCTGGGTCGTTTTTGGGATAACCCAAGGTCGGATCAGTTAGAAAAGATATAGCAACCCGAGTCAGACCAGTTTGAAGGTTTGACGAAAGTTTGAAGTATGTAGCTTGAAAGGCCTAGGAGGAGATGCACTTAGAAAAACAGTCTCAGAAGAATAAGAAGAAGAAGAATAATAATAAGTTTAAGTGAGATAACAGTATGTTGGCTTTTCAAGCCACCATAATAATCAATATTAGAGTGATTTCTGAAGGATCACACGACTCTTAAGACTGGAGTAATGAAGCTGAAAATTCATCTTTACAATCACTGGAATAAATTATTAAATTAAATAATAAATTACTTTTGAACAGTTATTTTATAGCGCAATAATATTTCACAATTTTACCGTTTGTACTGTATTTTTGATGGAATAAATGCAGCCCTGGTAAGCAGGACAAGCTTATTTTAAAACATTTAAAAATCCTACTGACCCCAAACCTTTGACCGGTAGTGTATGTGTTTTTTTTAAAATTCCAGTTATTAAAAAAATGTATGTAATTTTTTACTAGATCATTTTATATTTGTGAAATTCAAAAATGAACTTGTATTTCATATATGTATTTTGCATATATTGTCCAGGTATCATTTTTCTACATGTGGCTGTTTCCAAACTAAGCTCGACATCAATTCAAGATAAAATAGTGATGCATTTGGAAAATATCACAATGGATTGCAGAAATATTAACACTGGTTCAAAAGTCCAAAGACTGAAGCTGTTTAACCTTAAACAACGACCAGTCCTTTGGGTCAAATGCAAGTTGAAATGTACCACTTTGATCATTAATGTAATTAAAAGAGCTGCTCACTACATTGTTTCAGCATTAATGTTGTAATGTGGTCATTCACAATAGTCACATCACAGGATATGCTATGTTGAGTTTGTATAATTTAACATTTGCATGTGTTTTTGATGCCTGTGACTATACAATGACCTTAAAAGCATTCAATTTTACCATTTGTGACATTAACTACGATTAATTTTTATTTGAATTGAGTTATAATTCAATAATTTAATTATTTTTATTTTTATCATTAACTTACTGTACCACAAACAATAAAACACTTTTTCTTTTTCATGATTGTATTTATAGATTTTTATGGATGAAAATACTCACAACACATGCAAATACAGAAATGCACTGCAAATAGCACAGACCACAACACAAATGTGTTAGGAGACCCCAAATGTTTATAGATGGTTTATTAGATTTTATGGAGATGCACTCCCACTGCAGAATCATCCTAATCAATCTAACATTATACATTCTTTCAAAATAGAGATATGAAGTCATATTGTGAAATTGTTCATATTGCAAAATAAAAAAATATCACAATGGCAGATTTTTCCAATATCGTGCAGACCTTGTATTTAATAAGCAGAGGTGAGTCGCGATCATTTAGAATTCAGAGTATGTGGGTGTTTAAATCGAGATTGCAACTTTTACTGATGATCTATGCAGCTCTAATTGATACACACACACCTATCTCTGTCTGTCTGTCATTTTGTCTTATTTTACCAAACGTTTGGCTGTCTTGAACCATTTTATGAGCATTTTTTGTAATTTATTTAGTGCTTTTTGGTCTCAAAGGCTGTTGGTGTAGTCCTAGTATAATATTTAATTTTACTTGAAAATATAAAAGATTGTGTGGTCTAGTTTTTTAATGTACTTTAATACATTTTGAATGATACTATCACAGAGATTTTAATTAAACAATTGCACTGAGTGTGGTTTTCTCGTAGTATCGACAATGGTAATGAATATTGATATTTTCTTGGTATCGTATCAAAGTTCGAAATTTCAGTATTGTGACTTACACTAAAATGTGTGTGTGTATATATATAGTTGGAGTCAATATGATTAGCCCTCCTGTGAATTTTTTTCCTTTTCAAATATTTCCTAATGTTTTTTAACAGAGCAAGGAATTTTTCACAGTATTTCTTTTATTTATTTCCTCTGAAGAAAGTCTTATTTGTTTTATTTTGGCTAGAATAAAAGCAGTTTTTAATAATTAAAAAAAACTTTTTAAAAAAGTCAATTTAAAGTCAATATTATTAGCCCCCATAAGCAATATGGTCACCTAACTGAAGCTAAGCAGATATGTGCCTGGTCAGTACCTGGATGGGAGACCAGATGGGAAAGCTAGATTGCTGCCTGAAGTGGTGTTAGTGAGGCCAGCAGGATCGCGCTCAACCTGCAGTCTGTGTGGGTCCTAACACCCCTGTATATTGATGGGTACTTTATACTGCTCAGTGAGCGCTGTCTTTTAGATGAGACATTTAACCGAGGTCCTAACTCTGTGGTCATTAAAAATCCTGGAATGTTCTTTGAAAAGAAGTAGGGGTTTAACCCCAGCATCCTGGCCAAATTTGCCCACTGACCTCTGTCCATCATGGCCTCCTAACCATCGCCATATCATAATTGACTTCATCAATGTCTCCACTCCACTAAACATCTGGTGCGGTCTGGCACAATATGGCTGCAGTCAGATCATCCAGGTGGATGCTGCACACTGGTGGTGGATAAGAAGATTCTCCCCAAAAATGTGTAAAGCACTTTGAGGGTCCAGAAAAGCGCTATATAAATGTAAGGAATTATTATAATTATTATAATATGTTTTTGATTGATATTTTGTACTGTCATCATGGCAAAGATAAAAGAAATCAGTTATTAGAAATGAGTTAATAAAACTATTATGTTTCTTCTTAAACTTAAACGTTTCTTCTTATTATGTATCTTCTTTCCATTAAACAGAAATTGGGGAAAAAATATACAGGGGGGCTAATAATTATGACTTCAACTGTATATGTTTATGTAGTAACTAAGACTGCATATCTGCTTCTCAAAGCCCACAATGCAGTCCTGGCACATTTCACATCCCCACCTACAGTCCTCACTTTTTGGCTGTTAGACAGGAGATGCAGCAGCCATTAGAATGCAGTCAAAATGGACTTATTCAGTAAACAGCGAGGCCTGCTTTGGAAAAAGGTTTGCCATGTGTGTGAGCATATGTTTAGCATCACACCCATATCCGATGTCCTTTGCAATAAAGAGCGTATAGGTGACAGTAGATTGAATGTGTCCCAGTGAAAGACTCTTTGAAGGAGCAGTGGGAGTTGTAAACCTCTCTTCTCTTTAGTGATGGATGTTTTCAGATCATTGCTTAAAAAACCTTGCTTGTGAGGATTTTTTCTCGGGTTTTGAAATAGAAGTGTTGTTATGGCCATTGGTGTGATGATGGGTTATTGAATTATCATTATTTCTAGCCAGATGAGATGAAGTTTTATTGTTGTAATTGCAGAATAATGTGTAATGACAATATTAGCACATTTGCAAATTCTATGTAGAACAGTAAAATATGATGGAGTTGGATGTTATCATGCTAATGGAGTGGCTTTTGGATTTTTTATAATTAAGACTAACATTAAAGCTGAATCTGTAAATAAAACCTTCTATTTTAAATATAATGTATATGAATTCAAATAAAATACGTTTTATTTAATTTTGCACCAATTTCAATATAAAAGAAAAATGCATTTATTTAAATTTAACTTTGAATTATGAAAATGACTAATGCTTAAAGTGAACTAATAATTTATTAGAACTTTATACACTACCTGACAAAAGTCTTGTCGTCGATCCCAGTTGTAAGAGCAACAAATAATAACTTGACTTCTAGTTGATCATTTGGAAAAGTGGCAAAAGGTAGATTTTATCTGCTGAATTATCTGTTGAACTGCATCCCAATCTTCACAAATACTGCAGAAGACCTATAGGAACCCACATGGACCTAAGATTCTCACAGAAATCAGTCAAGTTTGGTGAGGGAAAAATCATGGTTTGGGGTTACAATCAGTATGGGGGCGTGTGAGAGATCTGCAGTGGATGGCAACATCAACAGCCTGAGGTATCAAGACATTTGTGCTGCTCAATACATTACAAACCACAGGAGAGGGCAAATTCTTCAGCAGAATGACGCTCCTTCTCATACGTCAGCCTCCACATCAAAGTTCCTGAAAGCAAAGAAGCTCAAGGTGCTTCAGGATTGGCCAGCCCAGTCAGCAGATATTAACATTATTGAGCATGCCTGGGGTAAGATGAAGGAGTCATTGAAGATGAATCTAAAAATTCTTGATGAACTCTGGGAGTCCTGCAAGAACGCTTTCTTTGCCATTCCAGGTGACTTTTATTTGACCCATTGCAGAGATATATGTATGCAGTCCTTCAAGCTCATGGGAGTCATACTAAATATTTTTTTCCCTGCACCATGACTTTAGATTCTACACTGTACATTATTTATGTTAACTGACAGAACTTTTGTCTAAGCAAAGTCAGACCTCACTGTCCTAATTAAATAATTAAAAATCAAGGTATGATCATATTTTATTTTGGTAAAATAAGTGTAATCTAGAGGCCTTTGCCTTTCATATAAGCCACTTCTGATACCAAATAATCAATAAGAAGTCAAGTTACTTGACAACAAGTTTGTTGTTCCTAAAACTTGGATAGGCGACAAGACTTTTGTCAGGTGGTGTAAGCATAAAAACTTATATAAAAATACTAGAAACAAATAAAAAGAGAAAAAAGATAATCAATATTATATATATATGTGTTTTATTTTATATATAACTTTTTTCTCTTATTATTTGTTTTTAGTATGTACATAAGTTGTTTGTCTACACAGTTACTTTTACAGTTACAGTTCAGAAACAGCATAAAATGTACTTATGGTCTGTAAACACACGTACATGTAATATTTCATTTTAAAAAATCTTAATCCGTTAGCTCATAATTCAGAGTTGAATATTATAGTTTCTGAAAAGTTCCCAGAGACCTAGACCACAGGAAGTGCAACCTGTTATTTTCATCAACATTTTGTTGTCATATTGAGAACACACATATAAAATATGGTCCTTTACAGTTTTAAATGACATCTTACTCATATGAACAAATATCCGCTCTCACCCTGCAATGCAACTGAATCCAGAAAGCTCTAAATGTGTACATCATTACTAAAATCTCATCATTCGCCAGTTGATATGGCAGATCTTGCAAAGGGTCATTTATGCAAATCAAGGCACAGCATTTTATACAATTTAAGCACGTTTGTTTAACCATTAAAGCAAAAAAAGCTATTTGTTTACAATAGCAAGACAGGAGATGACATCACAATGACACCATGATCAGCGTATCTTTATTTTATGTAGCATATGTGTGTTTTAAATGGAGGATTTTATCGCAGACTGTGTGTCTTCATGAGGAAGAGGTTGTGACAAACTCACACACAATGAGCGCCATTGAAAGCATCAGGACCGAGCAGTCGTGATCTCTGCTTGAATTCCCAGCACATACTCAGACGCTTTTATGCACTTAAGCTGATCAAATGAGCTGTGTGTGTGTGTGGAAATCCTCTTCCATAGCTGGTCAGCATATACTTAAATTAAAGAGGCTCGGACCAACTGTATAATGTCTGATTGTGTGCATCTGTTCAGGTAACCTCAGTAGCTTAAACGCCCACTGTGACTGTAGGAGGACAAGCAGGCTTTCTGAGTTGTAAAGAAAAGGAGAGAGAGAGACTGATAGAGTGGGATAAAGAGACCTAGGGACAAAGCAGAAAGAGAGAGATTACTCTAATCTAGGTCACAGAGCATCGGGAAGCAAATACACTCATTTACCCATGATTCACAGCATGCTTTCTGACATGTTGTGCCGTCTCTCACACCGTCTCCTCATTATTTAGCTTCTCTTTCCCACCATGCTGTTGCCTATCAGCTGTCTTTAAAAAAAATAATAAAATCTCTTGGTTTTTCCAGCTAGCTCGCTCTCACGTGTACGCCACACAGGACATATTAATAGTTAATATCTCTTGCAACGCTTGTGATATGAGTTTCTCTGTAGCTGAATTATTCACTGGCCTGTGATGGACATCGGGCTTAAAAAAGAAGAGTTGCACGCTTTACACCCAGCACTATAGACACAATGTTTATTTTATTTCAGGCAGTGAGCAGTAGGGCTGTGCGATTTGTTTTTATCAGATATTGCGATTTTCAATTTGATTTGCGATTTTAATTTTGTAGTCGAGCTTCAGCTCAATATTCTGTATCGTAGATTCTTGTGTGTGAGTGTTAGTTAAAAAAGGAACTGAAAAGATGTTAACTAACTCCAACTTTTATTCAAATTAGTTTAGAAATATTCAGAAATTAAACACTATTTTTTCTCTAGCGCAAACAGTAGTGAGTTTTGGCGTTAGATATCTCCTGTTGCCTTCGTGATGTTTTTTTAATATGGTGTTACAGCTGCAAACAACTCTACTACTTTGCTGTTGCTCGCTACTAAATGGTTTTAGTTTACTTTTTACCAAGACACTCCTCTTATAGCCGCCTGGCACCCGTGGTGCTTTTAAAAAGTGTTGGTTGTTGTATATCTTCGTGCTGTGGCAACAATTCTGTGACAGCTCTTACAAATGACCTGTTTTTGTTCAGTGTCTGTGACCTAAAAGTGAACTGTACCGTACCACTTTTTGGTAACCCTTTGCAATGGGTACCAAGGGTACCAAAAGGAAGGAGCTAGATGCGCAGCTGAACGCTATTGGTTTCTACTCTTCTATTTGCTAAAAGTTACTCCTATTACTAATCCAATGTTTATAATTTGTGCATTGCATCTGCTAAATGACTAATGTAAATGTAAAGTGGATGTTATAGCAAGATGTTTTTAGTTAGAGTATTGATGTGTGTAGTTAGAGCCGTATGTATCATATTTGATACACGAGTTTCTAAGACCTATCAAATATCAACCTGATCAATACTTTGTTTAAAAAAACAGTTGTATATGATTTGATGAGTGAAAAACTGCCTGAAATGTTCTCTGCTGTCAAAATGTCAAGGGCAAAATTATTTTTTGTCACTAAAATTAACTTGTTATGAGCAAAAAGTTGTACAGACGCCTGATGTATGAAATGTGATACAAAATAAATACCATGAAAAAAATATATTTATATATTTCAAAAAATAGTTTGTTTGCTAAATGGTTTGAAAAACATCCCAGTTCCACAAAATGTGATTTTTCTGCCTGTTTTTTTATTTTTATTTATTTTTTCATTATAATTTTTTTTAATACCTCAGGTCTTACAGGGTTAAGGGGACAGATATTTAAGTAGTAGTGATGAACAATATATCACTGTATCTGTGTTGGCAGTTTTCAGTCTAATAAGAAAATCATTGGCCTGGTATGTTAACGCTGTTATGGACTAATTATGGACTATTTTTGATGATTGATTCACTTCAGAGGTGTACTGTTGGTCATGAGGGTTTTGATTGGTGCAGTTCGCATGACGTGACACCACACATACATAGAAGACACCACCACAACACATAGAAGAGTGCTTAAAAGAGTGTTTACTAGAGGAAAGATAAGACTTTGGGAGTTTTTCACTGTGAAAAAAGAAGACTGCTGATTGTAAATTGTTTTGCAGAATGAAAGATCTTGATGTTTCCTTAGAGCAGTGGTAGGGAACCTATGGCTAGGGAGCCACATGTGGCTCTTTGACCAAAAAAATGTGGCTCTTCAGTTGTCTCCCTTCAATAATATTTTATAGTTTAAAAATGATAACCATCACTAGAAATCAGTTTCCTATTGAAAGTCCAATTACAATTCCCTTTTCCTTGTATTTTTGTATTTTTTACAGCCAAATAAACAACTCAGTTTTCCAATAAAAGAACGTTTTGACCAATGTGCACGTGCGGCACTGTAGATAAACTTGAATTGCGATAAAGGGCAAGTAACTTACATTTCTATGGTAATCTTGCGCACATAAATTCAAACAACATTCATGAATGGTGATGGCGGAAAGAAAATATTCTCAATTTTCCTTCATTCATGGACTTGCTCAACATGTAGCTTCATTTTTTGCAATAATTTTTGAGCTGTCCATGGACAAAAATAAAGATTTTGTTTATTCATTCATTCATTTTCTTTTCGGCTTAGTCCCTTTATTAATCTAGGGTCGCCACAGCGGAATGAATCGCCAACTTATACGTGTTTTACACAGCGGATGCCCTTCCAGATCTCTGGGAAACATCCAAATTTTGTTTAAACCTGTATTATTTATAGTAGTATACCCCAATGGCTCTTTAAAAAATGCCTTTGCTAAAAAAAATCAAAAATGGCTCTTTGGTGAAAAAGGTTCCCGACTCTGCCTTAGAATTTCCTTTAAAAATTGAATCAGTTGTCTTCTATATTTTGGTTTTTGCTTTTGTAATAAGGCTCAGAAAATTTAAATCACTTATTTTAATTGAGCAACAGTTTATGGTTATCAGCTTCCAAATATATTAAGTTACCACTATTTCTATTACCGTTACCACTATTTCTTTAACCATATTGACAATACTGAACCATAAAACCAGTTATGTGTGATCAATACAATTGAGTTTAATACATAAATTAGCTTTGCACTGATGTACACTTTGTTAGGATAGGACGGTATTTGACTAAGATACATCAATTTGAAAATCTCAAAACTAATGGTTCAAAAAATCCAAATACTGAAGAAATGGCCCTTAAATGTATCCAAATTAAGTTTTTAGCAATGCATATTTCTAATCCAAAATTTGATTTCAATATTTCTATAGTAGGAAGTTTAAAAAATGTATTCATGGAACATATTTACTTAATATCCTAATAATTTTGCCAGCCTGTATCAATTATTAGCTTTCGAATTTAATTTGTTGCCGGTTTTTGGCAAAATTTCCAGTGTTTCCAATATGATCTTACAGTAACTCAGTCACCCCCATGAGTACAGGAATCTGTTTAACACAGATGAGCAGACGTGTGTTTAATTAACCTGTGTCTACCTTTACACCTAGACAGCAATAATAAACCTGTGCCTGTGCTTTAATTGTGACTAAAATGATCTCTTCAAACACGGATAAACCGTTTCTCATCTGAGTAGGCTTTCGTGTTGTTTTGGTATGTGTATATGTGCAATTGGGTGGGTTGTATTTAGAGTCGTAGTTGCTATGGTAACAGCAGAGTTGTCCTCAGGCCGTTCTCATTCATAACGAATAAAGGTAAAAGCATTAAGAAGTCCACATGCCACAAGACGAACAGCTAAACCTAATAGCATGGCATAAAACCTTTTTTATCTCTATTACACACACTGCACAGTATGACCTTTATTAGAGCGCTGCTGAAAGGTGAAGTGTGTAATTTTTGTGTCATAACATATCTGTAAAAATAGCTGAAGACAATGCAAATGGTGCTTTCCCCATATAAACATGCTGCTACGATGTAGGAGGAGGTTAAGAGTGGTTTGTTGACTGTTGCTGTGTGGTTGCAGAGTGGATTTTGGCTTGTTGCTAAGATGTTGGTCATGTCACTAGACATCTTTAGGGTTACTTTGTGGGATTATTCTTGTCATTCTCCTAGAAAATTTGTCTTGAAAAAATGTCTCCTCAGCAAGTCCTATAATTAATTAATTTATTAATATAAAGCAATGCAGCTGGAAGGGCATCCGCTGTGTAAAACATGTGCTGGATAAGTTGGCGGTTCATTCCGCTGTGGCGACCCCGGATTAATAAAGGGACTAAGTCGAAAAGAACATGAATGAATGAACAATTGTATTTTTTTATTGTCAGTTGTATTAAAAAAGTTATGCGGAATAAAAAAGGTAGGTATTACAATTATGTTTGGCTTATGAAACATTATTTAAAATACTGTATGTGGCTAAGAAATGGCTATTAACTTTTTTTTTTGGTGGGGCCAGTGAAAATTTTGGCAGGGCAAGTAAAGATCTGAACCACTGGCCCATTGAAAAATCGGATAGAAAAATCCTTAGCGTTGAACCCTGCAGACGCCGCCATAGTCTGACCACATTGCGAACGAAGGACTACACTGTCCTTATGGTCAGTGTCCATACTTATTCTAAAAATTACTTGCCTCTCCTTCTATCCTGTCATCTCCAGTGTCTGCGTCCTTTCTCCGAGTGTGGTCTATCCTGGTTCCTCATCTCATTGTTGTGTGGTCTCCATGTCTGGTCCTCTTTGTTCTTGGTATTCAGTCAACTCCATCTGGTCAATCCAACATCCATTCAGTCGTACATTGCATGTGTTTCTGTTTATCTGCCGTCCTGCAAAATAAACTGTTTATCCACTTCCTATCCCTGGTCGAGTCCTTCTGTGACAGTTACACTGTAAAAAAAATGACTGTACAATTAACAGTAACTTTTGGTTGCCAGTAAGACTAACTTTATAAGTGTGCTGTAAATAAATTATTACAATTGTGCTGTGTTTTTACAACACAATTGTAATTATTAATGTACAGTTCGCTTGTAAATTCAATTTAACTGGCGACTAAAGTTGCAAGTAAGTTACTGTAAATTTTACAGTATTTTTTACAGTGCATTCTTGAGTTAAATAGTTAATCCATTGAAAAATCCTGTACACATTCAGAGTTTCAAAACATTCTAACATTTACACGAATGGAGTGTTAACTATATCCACCAAGACATTCAGGCCTTAAATTGTTTCTCTAGATATTTAGCAACTAGCCTAATACCTTCCGGAGGCATTACATAAATCATGATAGCAACATTGTAAACAATGCTAACATGCTAAAGCACGTTGGAAAGATGCTAGCAATGTTATTGTTTGATAATTCATATTAGCAACTTACTAATTAATTATATATAGTTTTAATGCTGTTAAATGCTAGAAAAACATGCTAGCATCAGCTAAAAGAACTGAGTAGTAAAATTAGCTTCATTCACAATAAATAATGACAAATATGAACCCCCCCACCAAAAGCTGTTTTCTTTTATTTCTGGATAATCCAGATACCCCATTGTGCCAAATCTCGACAAGATTTCCTCTTGCACACACACAGTGTAAACAGAGGTCAGATCATACCATGTAGTGCATTAGGAAGGTTACACCTGACAAGGCTTGTTCCAGGTGTGTGAAGCAGTAATTTGAGTCTTGTCGTCACCTGTAGGCACACACCCTGATAACCCTGAATTTACTGTTTCCACGAGCAGGTTTTCCAGGCTGGCTTGTGGATCTAATGTATGGATGGACAGATGAGAATGAACTGAAATCCCTGTTGTGTCTTTCTCTTTGTCACTTTCTGTCCATCTGTGTTTCCCTCAGTCTGTTTTTACATTCTCAGCAGAACAGGAAACCATGTCATAGAGTCGAAGATTTAGCACTGGAGAACATGACATCATCCAGAGGGAGAGGAAATGTCTGTGCGTGTGTGTGTGTGTGTGTGTGTGTGTGTGTGTGTGTGTGTGTGTGAAAAGAGAGACAGAAGTGGACAAAAGTGAAGGAGGGCTTCAGTACAGTGTGATACAGCGTTGGCAGTTGTTGGATAGTGAGTCACCATCTTGTGGTCTGTGTGTGTGTGTGTGTGTGTGTAGGGGCACAATGGAGAGATAGCCGTATTGTGTCTTGAGTGAAAGTCATTGTAAGCTCAGATGTGTCATAGTGTTTCAGGGCCAGTGATGCAGCACACTGGAGGGAGGGAGGATATGAGTTTCTCAAAACATTGTAGTCAGGAAAAGTTAATGAACAAGAAATGTCCATTCTCACAGTCAGTAAATTAAGGGACCATCTCTCTCAGTTTTTTTGTCCTCATACACACACTCTAATCCAGGACACACACATTCCTGCTCTACATCCAGCTTTTCCAACAGTCTGAGCAGCTGGTGTTGATGTCTGCTGTACAGAAAGTCACTGAGGGACTGGATGGTTCGGTTTCTGTTGTAATTACCTTTACAGAACATGCATAATGGGAAACCATTAAGATCCTGTTCAGTTTCTTTTGAACTTCTTTTCATCAAGGAATCCTTAAAAAAGTAGATCACAATTTCAAAATAATAATAATAATAATAATAATAATAATAATACAATATGTTACAATAATATACTAATAGATTTAATACTATAATAATAATAATAATAACAATCATAATAAAAGGTTAACTTATTTTAAGTTGAAGTAACTAGAAAAAGTAATTTACAGTAGCTAGAAAGATTAAGTATCAGTAGCTAGAAAAATTTTGTTGCTGTAATTAGAACAACTAAGTTGCAGTAACTAGAAAACTAAGTTGAAAAAAATAGGTTAAGAGAGCTAGAAAAGTTGCAATAACTAAAAAAATGATGTCTGCAAAATTGTTGCTAACAATTTAAATGTGTTGAATTTAAACAAACAAATTAAATTTAGCAATGCTCAACTTAATTCATGTTTAAATTAAGCCAAAAGAAATTGTTTACAAGCACTTAGCTAAAATTAGCTAAAAATTTAGCTCAAATAAACTTAACTAAAAATTAGTAAATCCAAGCAATCATCTTCGAATATTTTTATTTCAGAGTAGAAAAATTGTTGCAGTTATGTTAAGTTATATGAACTATAAAATTTAAGTTATAGTAGCTATAGAAGTTAAGTCGAAGCATCAAGAAAAAGTTGCAGCCACTCTGTTTTGAATGCGGTTGTTTGCCTTCATGTCGTGCATTTAAAATAATTTACAATTAATTTTAACTAATACAATTTTAATGTGTTACCATTAAATTTGAGGTTTAGTTAATTTTAAGTTCAAAATTAAGTTAAGTTAAATAATTTACATATTTCAAATACAAATACATTTTGAACATTACCTTAGTCTGAACATTATATGTTATAGGACAGTTAATTTTACCATGCAAGATCAGGAGGCAAGTATTAAAGTTTTATTTGAAACTGCTCTGTGGAAGTAAGATTCTGTGCTCTGAATGTGAAATAAATGTTACAGGTTACTGCTGCACTGACCAACAGTAATGTGTAACTTTAGGCTGTGAGTGAATGAGTGAAGGAATGAGTGAGTGGTCAAGGCTTAATGTAGTTTTCTGCCTTAGTCTGTTGTAGGACTCACAATATATTGCAAAATTTTCATCATCGCGATAATAGTATATGTAGTATTCATATAACAGACATCTGTGATAAATTACATTTAATTTATTCATTGGTTGTTTATCTAAACTTGACCAATAAGATGGGCAGGAACCAATCTGAGTCAAAATATCTGCAGAGGTTTTCACTAATTCATAGTGTTTTAAACACTAAATCTTGATACCTTGATACATTGGTACCTTTTTTACTCTGAATTAGAAAAAATATCTGAAAAATATATTTTGGTTTAAAAAAATTTAAAAAGTGTTTATTAGTCAAAATAAAGCAAATAAAACTTTCTCCAGTAGAAAAAAACATTATTGGGAATACTGTGAAAAATTCCTTGCTCTGTTAAACATCATTTGGGAAATATTTGTAAAAGAAAAAAATAATAATTTTGGGCTAATAATTTTGACTTCAACTGTATGTTAATATCGTTAAATAAATAAATGATTTAAAGAAATATAGCTAATAAAAATTGCATTTTTGTCTAGGGAAATGTTATATCATAAGAAATATCATTATCACAATACTCAACAGCAATATGTTTCCAGTATCGTGCAGTAGAGGTCTGCATTCTCGCCACGACACCAGACCAGATTTCTTGCAGTGCAGGAATAACTTTCCGAATAAAGCGCGGGAGCGGTCGGTAACTCTGGTGTAATTTGAACGGGACAATATTGCTCTCGAGTGAGAGAGAGAGCATGTGCGCGTCCGCCTTGGTGCTGTCTACATGTATGTGTGTGTGTGTGTGTGTGTGTGTGTTAATGAGGGAGAGCATGTGTCATGCTGTGTGTCGCTTGTTATAGGCTATCTGGACTCTAGCATCCAGTTGGGTGTTTTTTGGTTTCGTTCTTCAGTTCGCAAACACCCCCCTCTACCTCACCCCCAGTCTTCAATTAGCAGGAACGGTCACATCGGGTAGAACACAGAGCAGGTCGGGCAGCGGGTGAACAAATGCTGAATATAAGCTGGAGCAGTCGTGTGCGGAATAAAACCTGGCGGGAGCGGGATTAAAAAATCAGTCCCATGCAGATCTCTATCATGCAGTCCAAGTCTGTTGTCACTTACTTCCAGTGGTGGAAAGAGTACTGAAAAGTTATACTCAACTAAAAGTATCATTACTTGCCCTAAAATGTAGTAAAAGTAGAGTTAAAGTATCTATTGTAAATATTACTTAAAGTAGGAGTAAAAGTACTCAAGAGTAGTGAGTAGTATTACGATGTGAACAGCTGATGCGTTTGCATGCGATTTGTGCACGGATGTGTAAGCGTAGCACATTAGTAATTTTTTAGGGCATTTGGTGATTTCAGTCCTCATATAGTAAACATCCATCTTCTCATCAGTGACATGCAGTCTATAAAGTCTCTCGATCATTCCGCGTAAACGTTTTAGACATCTTCTTGCATACCCTAAGGGTTTGATGCATTTATGAAGCACTAATGTCTTGCGGTAGTTCAGTATGATGCGGTTTACATTCTATGTGTGATTTGATTGGACAAGAATCACAGGACTGATTATTCTACTTCAGCCAATCCCCATAGAGAAGAAAAAAAAGTAGTGACTGCAGGTTAAAGGAAAGTAGTGGAGTAAAAGTACTGATACAGCACTACAAATGTACTCAAGGGAAAGTAAAAGTACGAAAGTTTTTTAAGCGACTTAGTACATTACAATTCCTGAGAAAAAGCTACACAATTACAGTAGTTTGAGTATTTGTAATTTGTTACTTTACACCACTGCTTATGTCACATCATCATCATAATCATCATCACTTCCGTATCAAAACCATCACAATCCTTCTGATTTCCGTTATAGCCACCAATGAAATCCTCAAAGATCACAGATGAATCAAAAGAGCACATTTACTTAACTGACTCCATCATTTACTGCTGTCCATCCTTTCTGAACAACCCTCAAAGAGTCATATACAATATGAGCACACACACACAAAACCCCCTTCATAGCTACATGTGATAGAACAGTCTGCGGATGCTAAAAATATCCCATGGTGCAGCTGGGTTCAGTCCTCATGCATTACTTATGGGAGTTGACTCTTCTTTCTCTATTTTCCCTTCTTTTTCTGCTTTGAAAATGCTCTTGAAAGAAGGGTTTGTTTAGTGGCCTTCCTCGTGAATCCGTACCGTTTACTGTCAACGCTTAAGCGTGGGCCAATCTGGTGTCTATGGGATTATAATAAATATTTTTGTGTTATCTCTTTCGGAATCTTTCCCCTTCAGGCGATGTGTTGAAATGAGCTTGAGCTGCTCGTGTATCATAAGCAAAGCGCTCTCCATCCTGCGTAATCCCACTAGATTACACACTCTGCTCTCTTTCACACTCTCGGCTTTAACTCGCACTAATCAACTCGCTTGTCAGGATGGAAGAATGTGATGATCTTTCAGGATTTGCTTTTTTTTTTTTGAACTGGTGTTTTTAAATCTCCTTCATCAACACCGTTTATGGCTTTCTTTGAGATTATGATTAAATATTAGGTAGATATTATTAGGGCTGGGCGATTCATAAAAAAAATAATCGAAATCAGCATTCAGAACCTATAATCAATCTATTTTTTCCAAGTCAGTTTTTTCAATTACTTTTCCCTACAGCTTGTGGAGCAGGGGTGGGCAAACTCAGTCCTGGAGGGCCAGTGTCCTGCATATATTTTAGTTCCAGCCCAATTCAACACACCTGAACCAGCTAATCAAGCTCTTTCTAGGAATACTGGAACAGGGTTGGGCAAACTCTGGCCTGGAGGGCCCGTGTCCTGCAGAGTTTAGCTCCAACACTAATCAAGCACACCTGAATGTGCTAATCAGTAGCTGCGTCCCAAATGACACATTATACACTATGTACTTATGCACTTACACACTCAACAGCATCGTATATGTATGTAGTGCTGTCCCAATTGGAACACTAATGGCTTTTTTACTAAGCGGAAGTTCAAACTGTTTCCCTGATGACGTTTGAAATTAATGAGATAAATGACCAAAATACCAAATAATACCTGGCATGAGTATAACCGCATTCACCATCGGGAGGCGCTATAATCACTCTTGTACGGGAATTTTGCTTTCACAATCCAAAATAAATAAAGTTATCCAACATGTGCGCCTGATAGCTCCGCCCCTTCTGTTACATGTGCAAAGTTGCGGTCGTTGAGTGCGTGAAGTGTCCATCAGTCCACACTTCATTTATCCGGTGGAATGAGTGCATCATCCGGGTAATTAAAGTGCCCTTATTGTTTTTAGAGTTTTCAGTGTGAACCCACTACAGACACTATTTATACTACAAAATGGCGTAGAATAGTGCATAAGTATGTGATTTGGGACGCAGCTAGTGTCTTTAAGATCACTAGAAATCTATAAGCAGGTGTGTTTGATTAGAGTTGGAACCAACATCACTACTTGCTAAACACTTTTTACACACACATACACTTATTTAACTACACACTTTACATGCCAATTTGCACACAACAGCTGCACATATAATGTATATAGTAATATGCCTGTACACACACATGTCAATTTGTATATTTGCATTTAACACTTACTTCTATTTTCTTGAATATATTTATTATCTGTTTTTTGTCCTGTCTCTGTAATTCTGTTGCACTGTAGAAGCTTTGTCACGAAAACAAATTCCTCGTATGTGAGAACATACGTGGCAATAAAGCTCTTTCTGATTCTGATTCTAATTAGAGTTGGAGCTAAACTGTGCAGGACATCGGCCCTCCGGGATCAAGTTTGCCCTCCCATGGTATGGAGTCATATGACCCCACTTTCATTTATACTTCTGCGTCGAACGCATGGTTGTGAAGGCGGTCACATAATTGTGCACTTGGGCTGGGCGATTAATCGAAAAGTAATCGAAATCAACATTCAGAACCTATAATTGATCAAATTTTTGAAGGGCAATTTTTAAATATCACTTTCCCTACCGTGTGTGAAGTGTTGTGACCCTGCTCTGTTAAGGCTAATTTATGAGATTAGATCAAGTGAAGTTTCATAAAACTAATTTCGAGAGGAGCACGTGATATGATTGACCTCAGCTGGTCTCTCATCTACAATCATTAGTCAGCCAATCAGATAAATTCAATCCCACTATAAGTAACCCAGCAAATAACACTCCCTTATCTTCGTTTTCCGAAGAAACCCCCATACACCCCTTCTATCTTTTACACGGGGAGCCCTCGTGAACTACCTGATCTCGTACTTTCCTTTACATGCTCATTCTACCAGGCGGGAGCCCTGGGCTCAACTATCTCCGAGCTCAGGGTTCTCTCCCGAGACAGCATGCCAAACCTGCTAACATTTGTCGAACAATATCTAAGTGTGAACTCTTGAAATTCAACTTTATTGTCATTGCACATGTACAAGTACAGGCAACAAAATGCAGTTTAGGTCTAACCAGGAGTGCAATAGCAGCAAGTGCAGATACAGGTATAAATTATAAAGGGCAGTTATAGAAAAGCTGTGGTGATATTTACAGATGGATGTGCTATGAATATATATATACAGGTTGCATTAGCTATGAACAGAGATTTACAATAAATGATTATACGTAGAGGTTGCTATTAATAATCAGAAGTGTGCAGATAGATAAACATAATTACAAATGTATATGTACAGTGGGTGTGTACATAATTACAAATGAACATGTACAGTGGGTATGTACAGTTCAAATAAATGAATCAGTGCAATGTAGGTTGCTAATAATAATCAGAAGTGTGCAGATAAACAATTACAAATGTACATGTACAGTGGGTATGTACATAATTACAAATGTACATGTACAGTGGGTATGTATATAGATACAAATGTACATGAAAAGTGGGTTTGTAGTATAGTGGGTATGTATTTATGTATTTTATACATATTATATTAACATTTAAACTTAAATTATTCTGATATAATACTTTTGCCAAGCTCAAATGTACATTCTGGTGCAGCTTTCGCATACTGGTATTACCTCTCAAAAACATTTACTTACACGTCACAACAACACGTAGCACAAGCTTTGTGAATTGGGTAAGTTAAAATTGTCCAAAGTGTATGTGTGTGAATGAGTGTGTATGGATGTTTCCCAGTGATGGGTTGCAGCTGGAAGGGCATCTGCTGTGTAAAACATATGCTGGTGAAGTTGGCGGTTCATTCTGGTGTGGTGACCCCAGATTATTCAAGGGACTGAGGCAAAAAGAAAATGAATGAATGAATGATGAATCATTTTATTAACGCTGCTTATTTTATATGGTTTAAAAATGCAATAAATTTGATACTTTTAAGTTATAATAATTTCAGATTTAGAATAAAAGTTAAAAAGTGTTTTTTTTTTACTTAAATTGACTTATGTTTTTATTTGATTTGATGTTTTATCATCTACTTCAGTTTTTTTCAGGCACTGTATTTTAAACATGTCACCAGAAACATCTCTAAAGACACAAGATGTGTTTAATTCATACTGTTTGTGCTTTTGAACCAATCACATTCTGTCTTTTTTTAGGTGACATCACACAAAAGGGATACGAGAAGAAGAGGGCAAAAGTTTTAGCACCCTACTTGGCCCAAATACAAGGTAAGCCAAGCACTACAGAAGCATCGTCACCCTCTTCCCTCCATCTTCTCTTTTGCCATATTATCTCTCTCTCCTTGTTTTTCCGAGTCCTCCACTGACTCATATGATAATGTGGTTATGAAACATCTTCTCATGCTGTTCCTCTTGAGGCTGAAGGGGTTCCAGAGTCCCTCTGCACTGCCCTCTACTGCTCTTCCATAGGACTGCAACATGATAAAAACACTTAATTAACTGTCAATCACTATTATGAGGAACATAGTATATGATAATGATAATTGTTGGTCTGAAGTCTTTATTATGATGAAGAGATATACTGTAAGTGGACACTGCACTTGTCTCTTTTCTGTTTCTGTCATCTGTCTGTTGTATTGATTGAAAGTGTCTGCAAATTTGGGTAAAGTCTAGAAGGATACAGCTGCAGTGCTCAAATCAGTATAGCATCAATTTTGTGACACTGTACAACAATAATTACTAGTTTTGCATTATTGTGAGGGGCAGGTTTTTTGGGTTGGGGTATGGGTAGACATTAATTAAAGACTAATTTAATAATTAATATAAATGAACTTCCAGTATGAGCTGTATCCCTTATAGGAATGACCGCACATTTGGGACTCACACATTATTATTGACTCTGCAGATTTGGCTCCGCCTCCAGCCTATGATGAGCAGTCTCCTGGTCCAAGCTCCGCCTCCACCTCTGCTCCTGAACCCGGCCCCTCAAACTCGTCGTCCTCCTCTTCTCGTCATCGGCGCACTCGGAGACCACACCGGAGCGGTGGCACTAGAGATGAGCGCTACCGATCAGGTCAGATGACACCCTAAGTGCTTTGTTTATTTGCTGTTAACGTTTTTGTGTCATGTAAATTAAAGTGGTGTGTTTTTGACACTGGATTTTGATATTAGCGCCGCACCGAAAATAACATTCTTTGCTAGAAATTAAAACCAAACATCATTTAAAAACCTTTTCCACGTTATTTTTAGTAACGTACATCATGCTTGGTGTCTTGTCATTTTTAATATGCATGCATCTCCTGGATGTCTGATTTGTCTCAGGGATTGGCTGAGCAAATAAGAAAGATCACAAAATATATTGATGAGGTTCGTTCTAGGGGTTGATCATTTTAGGGATGTTGAGCCTTCCCATTTTAAGTGCCTTGATTGGCTACCTATACGTAGATTTGAAGACATTTGAATAAATAATGCTAAATAACATTATTAATAATGAGGGCCAGTCACACCGAACACACTTTTCCATTCTGAGAATGCGAGGCACACCGCACTGATTTTTTTGTTGACAAGAAAAAAATAAGTGCCGGGCACTTTTTATGTTGCTAGGCAACGATTGAATCAGCTGTTATAGTTGTAATATTTTATAACATTATGAAAAACAAGATTTGTGAAGTCATACAGCTCTGAATTACGAAAAAACAACGACCACAAGTCTTTCCTCAATCTTTAGTAAACCATTCACCTCTCAACGGAAAAAGCACATTCGGTATGATCATACCGAAGAAAGCAACATTATTATAAAACTAGGCAAAGTCTTATGGATATTTCATTATGTTGTGTGTGTGGTCATATAGGTCTTTAAAATATTTTAGGGCACTTTTATGGAATAATCTGTAGATGTGTAAAGTATTTAAAATGTAGTTGGTTTCAAAATCTAAAAGCTGGCTCTTAAGGAGGACTTATTTAGCAAGAATTAATAAGCAGTTTTATAAGCAGTTTAAACACAGTTGTGTGGCAATATTGTGTGAATATAGCCAGCCTTGGTAAACATTAATTCATTCTGTTTTTGATAATCACACTTAAAAAAAAACAGAAACACTTTGATTGACGTTCTCCCTTATACGCATCATCAGAGGGGAAAGCCCCACCCATTAGTGACAATCTCTCCCTCATTAACAGCCCTAATTGAGAAGCAGCCAACCGCCATTTGAGTTTTTATACCATAGCTGCTGAAGATAATGTCAGTGACCTAGAGGCATCATAAATTGAGTTTTAGGATGCACAAATGAACACTGTAGTCTCCTTAGACTTTCTTTTTCTTAGCCACTTCTCTTGACATTTGCAGTTTTTCACAGTGATAACATTAGCCTTGTTTTAAGTCGGCTGCCTATGCTGACACATAGACATTTGTAGCTCCGCTCTCTTTTGAAAAGAACACATTTGAATTTAAAGCGACACTCACCAAAATTGCACAGTTTAGATCAAAACCTAAAAGTTGCAGCTTTAAAGAATTATAAAACATTATTTTTGGGATATGATGAGCTGAAACTTCACATTCACACTCTAGGGATGTAAGAGACTTATTTTACATCCTATAAAAAGGACAAAAATGGTCGCCTTTTACAGACTAATGGTTTGATGTAGGGCTGCCTGATATTGGAAAAATTACGTTTTTTTTTCTCTCTGCAGAATATATTGCAATACAATGTTTCCTCTAGGATTTTTTTCCAGCTGTGGCGGCAGACTCTGTGCGGCCTTTTACACAGACCTACCAACTACCTGTGGCGTAATTTCAATGATTAATGTCGTGAGCGCAGTATTACAAGCCAAGATCGCATTTATGTAATACGAGCATGCGAATCTCTTTGCTTGCGCGCCAGTTTCCTCTGTTCGTGCTTAAAACGTTTTGCAGTCTTTAAATATACGCTGCTCAAGTGCAGTTTTTTTTGTGCGCACTCAAATAAACTCTGCTGAAGTGCGATTTAGTGCATTAATGTAACAAGTATGTCTCTAACATTTATTAGATTTGCTAGGAATATTTTTGAATGTGTCCAATACACCTACTGAGCGGCATTAATGCATCCTGAAGTGAAACGGCTATAAGCAAGATAAAGTCATTATTTAAAAATGTTTAAGTATTATAAAGCATGATCTTATTATGGAAACTGTGTTCATCTTAACTGCAAGCTGCGCCATGTTTGCTAGCCTCACGCATCACGCACCTGTCAGTCAGTCACCGAGCATGTCTCTTTAAAGGGTTAAGCAAATGACGCACAGCCCTAAGATTACAGAAAATTCACGCTGTTATAATTCACTTACCTTTTAATACGTTTGGTGCAATTATAACCCGCTTTTACAAAAAAACACGACTGAATGTTTTGAATGAGTAGTAATGTAGCAGTGGCGGAGTGAATTTTGGTGTGGTGCCCCGCCATGGAAAAATGAATGTAGTGGAAACCCTGCAATATAAATACAATTTCACCATATTACTGAAATATCTCAATTTGCCAAGTCATAAAATAAACATTAGATTGACTGGGAGGATTTTGCAGATACATATAATAAGCAAAGTACAGTCATAAATAAACACAATGGAGCAAATATTACATTGAAATAAACACATTTATGATTTTCTGTGGAGAGTTCAACAGTATTAGGGTACAGAAATACAATAATCAATTTTAAAATAACATCACAAAATAACAAAATGATTGTTTATTAAACTTCTTTATGCACTAAATGGTTTAAACTATAAAAATGCTCACCTCAAAAACACAAATAGATAAATTACTTTTACTGTATTATGTGTAAATTCTGCAGTGACTCCACATTGCATATCTTGCGATGTGACTATTGCTGCCACACACATTGCGATATCGATGTTCAAACTAGGGGTGGGCGGTATGGTAAAAATATCATATCACGATTTTTTTGGGGAAATCACGATTCACGATTTTTATCCCGATTCTTTTTTTTAAGTTGATTTTTAAAGACTATTTTGCAAATTACAAAGGTACAATACAACTAAACTAATGTCCTCATATAAATATATACTCTTACCATGTATGTTCAAGAATATTTTAATCAAGTGAACATTTAATGCAAGTGCTATTCTGCAAAGAGAGAACATTCAACAAGACTTGCATTACAATTACTGTACCATCAAAATGAACATTTAACAAATCGAACAAATCTTAGTTCAAATCAGAGAGCTTAGTCAACACCTTCAAACATGCAAATGACTTTTTTTTTTACAAAGTTAACAAAACTAGTAGTGTTTTGAATTTAATAAATGCATAATAATCATGATAACCATGAAACCATGATTATTCTTCAGACTATATAATCATACAACCAAAATCTATAATCGCTTCATCCTTGACTCTTATGCAGTTCAAAACAACATATGAATGTGTTTGTAGAAGAATACTTGAGCAATGCATTGATTTTGTTGTGCTTTGCAATACAACATTTGAATGTGTTTATAAAAAAAGCCACATTGTACAATGCAGTGATGTTTTGTAGTTTCAAAATACAACATATTCACATTTTAATGTAGAAAAAGCCAACGTGGGTATCTTAAGGAGCAAAAAACTGCATATGAGCTCTTGTATTGCTGTTGTGTCATCATCACTTCAGTATATTGCAAGTCATCCCTGGCCCCTCATTTGCGATGCTCTTCATGAACTGGACCCCTTGACAAACTAATTAAATTGCCCAGTTGTACACAGATCTACCAAAAACTTATGGCGTTATTTCAGTGACATATGTCGTGAGCGCAGTATTACCGGGTGAGATCGCAAGTCTGCAGACGCCCCATATAGAGCATGCGGGTAGCCAATCGTCTCTGTGTTTGTGCACACTTCTTGCACGTCCTCTAATAAACGCTACTGAAGTGTGATTTAGTGCGTTTATGTAACGCGTATGTCTGCAACGTTTATTAGATTTGCTAGGAATATTTACGAATGTCTCCAATAGACCTTTAGAGCGGCATTAATGCGTCCTGAAGTAAAGTGAAGCGGCTATAAACTCCAGCAAGAGAAAGTCATTGTATGCAGAACCACAGAACTTTATTTATAAAGCATATTTATGGAAACTGTTCAACATAACTGAAAGCTGCGCCTGAATGCTGGCCTCGCGCATCGCGGAGTCCTGTCAGCCCGTCTGTCAGTCAGCATGTCACCTCAAAGGGTTAAACAAATGACGCACGGCGGTTATAGAAAAGTTCCCGCTGTTATAATTCACTTACCTTTTAATACGTTTTGGTGCGATTGTAACCCGCTATTTAAGAAACAACAACGACAGACGACTGAATGTTTGAATGAAGCAGTAATAGCCGTGGCGGGATGAATTTAGGTGTGGCGCCAGTCATGGAAGCATGAATGAAGCGGAAGCACTGCACTATATGCTGTATGGCGATACAACGATTTTTCTGAAAAAGTGGATCGTGGAGTCATTTTTATCGTCCACGATTAAATATCGTATTATCGCACAGCCCTAGTTCAAACGATATATCGTGCAGCCCTAGAATTTGAATTTGCCTTATGTTTAATGGCTATTTGTGACCGTCGAAGGTTACAAATTTATTTTTTTAAATGTATTTTTTCTGCCATAATGCAGTGTCAGTGTAGCCAATCTGTACTTTACATCAAAGACCAAAATGTAAATAAGATTTGTTTTTAAAATTGTATCGTGTTTATCCTAGAATGATAAAGTTTATTTGTTTCTTTTCTGTCAAATAAAAGGAAATTGCAGTTTTAGCGGAAACTTTTGGTAGCTAAAAATTGGATGCAACTCTACAAAATATGCAGGCCTCGTTCTTCCATTGATCGGACAAACAGGGAGTCTCAGATGAATGCTAGAAGCTGGAAGTTTGTATGCAGGATTGATCAGACCGACTGCAATGTTTATAAAGTTTCACAGTCCTGTCGTTTCTTTGAGAAGTCAGTCTTTATGTTGTTTACTTCTGGTGGTTTTAGCATTTAAAACCAGTACAGAAAAAATAGCACACTTCACCTTTAAAACTGGGTTCATTTGCTTTTTGCTTGAGATTTATGGGCTGTGAGGATTACAGAGTGTCTGCAGATGG
This sequence comes from Danio albolineatus, assembly GCA_903798035.1. NCBI lineage: Eukaryota > Metazoa > Chordata > Actinopteri > Cypriniformes > Danionidae > Danio > Danio albolineatus. The sequence goes on along the minus strand of CAIGQQ010034734.1, from coordinate 8,986,374 downwards.
TAATATTTGCCTGTTCTCTGACCACATCCTTTTAAGAACTGTTTAGTCATCTGCCATGGCACTCGTACATGGACAAAATGGTTGGCTTAATGAAATGTGCCACTGTGGATTTCTGCTGCTTTGTGGTGAGAGAACGATGGCAGCTTACTTATTTGGTTGTAGGTTGTTTGTTCGGTTGCTTACCTACGATGTGATTATATATTTTACCGTCCTGCTGTTGTCAGAGCAGTCCTGTGGATTCAGTCAGTTCATTTCACAGCCTCATTTATTTTCATGGCTTTATTATGTAAACATCAAATGGAAAAGTTCACCGAAAACTAAAAACCCTGTCATGATTTTCTCACACTTCACTTGTCAAAAAAAGTGTCTTGGACACAAAAAAAGAATAAAAAAAGTAAAAACTGGTAACCATTGACTTCTATTGATTGATTTTATTAGTTTTTCTTTGACTGAGAGTCCATCGTTACCGGTTTCCAACATTCTTCAAAATATCTTTTTTTTTGTTAATTATTATTATTTTAATACATATTATTTTTTTACATAAAAATTTTAGGTCACACTTTATTATGATGGTCAGTTTGTTGAATTTACTATGTACTATGTACTAAAAAGTGAGTACTATTATAGTATAATACAGTATAACAGAATAGTGTAGTATAATATATATATAACAGTATATATAACAACAAAATAAAATAACAGAATAGTGAGTTCTGTTAAATTCTATCCCTTTAACAGAACTCTGGCTGGTGACTGCTACTGGTTAAGAAGCTTTGCTTATGATGTAAAGGGTAGTGATTTTAATGGAGGTGAAGTCAGAAAGTTAATGAGATTCCAGTTAGTCTTGTACTCCAAAGCAAAGCATTTAACCCTGAAGCATCTGCTAACGTCTCAATAAGTGCAGAGGTCCTGGGATAAACTGTTAACTGTTTCCATTTTTTTCTTGTACGTCTTTTGTCAGATATCCACACTGAGGCAGTTCAGGCAGCGCTGGCCAAGCATAAAGAGGAAAAGATGGCACTGCCGATGCCAACTAAACGTCGCTCCGCATATGTGCAATCACCAATTGACAACTGCACCCCACCAGGTAACATCTACAAGCACCAAATAAACCATTACACCAGTAATATGCTACACAAATAAAGATGAACTTGGAGAAACACATCACTAACTTATAGCATGAAAGTCTATTGCAAGATTAATTGTCTTATTATATAATTAATGTCTAATTTTAATGACATTTTTGATGATTTTTTCATAGTTAATTTACCAATTTATATTTTGTTTTATAATACAAATATTGTTGTCATTATATTTATGTATTCAATAAAAAAATATGTATGCATATATTAATTTAAAAACAATATTATCAAAAACTGAGTTTAGGTTAATATATATAAATGTATTATTTATATTTATATTTTTATTTATATTTTTATATTATATATATACAGTATATATATATATGTGTGTGTTTATATTTTATATGTGTACATTAACAATTTAATTTAAGCCTAACTAAACCTTAAATAGTAAATACAATTAAAATAAGACAATACATATTTATTAGTATATTAAACTGGTAGCGAAATTCATTACTGGTAATGATATTAGATGTTAACATTTTAGTATTGCGATCACATTTAGTATTGCTTGGAGGAAAACTGTGACAATTAATTTTTTCCCCAATAAAAATATATATTTTTTTGCTCTCTGTCAGACTCGTCCTCTTCGTCTGATGATGAGGCCGTGTCCAGTGAAAGTGCAGGCCCTCAGCAGTCCTCAGACACCTGGATTAACAGCTCTCTGCATGGCTCCTCCACCTCCTCCTCTGCCTCCTCCACGCTCTCACATGGAGAATCTCGGCCCACCCAGAACCCTCAGCCTCAATCTCAGCAGCTCCCTCCTCCACCCGCTCCTTCCCACCCGCCACACTCCCACTCGCAGCCGTCCGCCCTAGCAGAGGCCTTCGCCCAGACACGCATCGGTGAGCCACGCTTGACCCTGACCATCTTTTTCACTTGATAGCTTTTTCTGCACATGACTGTTGGGTTTCAAATTATGGGTTGCACTTTCAGCTTGGAGGTTCCAATCAGTAATACTAAAAGAAATCATTTCAGCATAAAAAATAAGGCTGTGTTAACTTACAAATAATCCATATGCATAGTGGTAACTGAGTGAAACGTATATTTGACTTTGTGTTGTATTTTTATCCATCATGACTGATAGTCATTTGTTCATTTTAATAAGTAGCCTTTTAAAATTGGATGGATCAACTGTGAGAATAATCCACGTGCTAAGTCATGACGTATGAAATACTGTTTTCGGGTCCAAGCCGCTCCTCATTTGAATTGAGAAAATATTCATTTATGACTACTGTTTAGTCATACTGTAGTCATAGTCATCATGATTTTTGATAGTATTACAGCGCTTTGTAAGCGTTTATTATTACCATTTGTTGAGTCTCCTTGTACAGTTTTAATAGATTGTTTTGCATGATGTCACACTTAACAAGCGGATAGCACCACATTAAACCCAATTTTTAATACATTTCAAATACTGATTGTTTGCAGTTTAAAGAAACACAGCGGGCACCATGATATCAAATGACATCAGACTGACATCAAGTATGATGTCAAAAAAACACGTCAACAATGCAGATCAATTTGATGTCAATCTTGACGTCCATTTGACATCCAATCCCTGATGCTCTATTTAACAACAAAATATGACACAAAAAGTATTGTAATATAAGAAAAGTTTTACACATCAGATAGCTTTAATTCTAAATTCCAAATTTGTAGGAATTTGGTATCCCTACAATGTATGAAACTACCTTGATGACATCAAATTGACATCTAACATTGGTGTAAAAAACACATCAAAAATCGATTACAGGACTATCACAGCCCAGCATTAAGGTTCCTTAAACTGTGATTTACACCCATAGTTTATGTAAAGCATCATAGGACATCCACTTGTTAAGTAATGACTAGGCCCACATGGAATCTGCGCGCACAGTAATCTGCAGATTTCTGCAGATTTTTAGCCCATCATTAAGTCTATGTATTTACTTGTGTAAATGTGTGTAATGTGTGTTTATATTTATTCAGTCTTTAAATTAATTTCACTAATGTTGTTATGTAATAATAGTAATGTTAAAATGTTCAAATAATTGATTTACAGTAGTTTGTAAAGTAATGTTTTCTGCCTTTTAGTAGATATATTATACGAGAGAGTGGCTTTGTTTACCAAATAAGTGGATCTAATTAGAATTGGATTGTAGACATTAAATAAAAGTTAAAAATGTATTATTTTTTATTTCATATATTAAGTTCAAATATTAAGATAAAAATCAGTCTGCATAAATCCACAGATTTTTTACAAACTTCTCTGCAGAAATAGCAAAAAATGTCCGTAGATTCTGTCTGGCCCTAGTCACGACATATGAAATACTGTTTCCGAGTGCAAGCCGCTGCTCATTTGAATTAGAAAATATTTGTTTATGACCACTTTTTAGTCATATCACACATTAAAGTAAATTTTATATAAAATCATGGTGTACACAACAGTGTCTGTTTTATTAAGTATTACAGCGCTTTGCTAATGTTTATTATTACCATCTGTTGACTCTCCCCATACAGTTTGATATAGAGCTTGGACCCGTTTGCGCGACGCCACACTTAACAAGCGGATAGCACCACATTGTACATTAATAAACTCAAAATACTAATTGTTTGCAGTTTAAATAAACACAGTAGGCATCTTGATGTCAAACGACATCAAACTGACATCAAGTATGATGTAAAAAAACCCGTCAAAAATACAGATCAATTTGATATCAATATTGCTGTCCATTTGACATCCAATCACTGATGCTCTATTTACCACCAAATTATGACACAAAATGTATTGTAATATAAGAAAAGTTTTACACATCTGTTAGCTTCAATTCTAAATTCCAAATTTGTGGGGATTTTGTATCCCTACACTGCATGAAACTAGCTTGAGGACATTAAATTGACATCAAATTGACATCTAACATTGGTGTAAAAAACACATCAAAAGTCGATTACAGGACTGTCACAGCCCAGCATTTCCTGGGTTCCTTAAACTGTGATTTACACCCATAATTTATGCACAGCATCATGTGACAGGAAAAATGTGGATTCAAGTTCATTCAGGTGTTATGTTTTCATTTTTAATTGCTTCTTAACCAGACATATTTTTTGCAAGTGCTTTCTTTGCTTAATTCTTTATCTTTTATGTTTTTTTCTGCCATGTTTATTTTCTGTTCATCATTTGTGACTGTCAGTGCGAAGAATAGGAAGAGGTAAAACTGAGTATTAATAATCTTTCACCTTGCCCTGTGTGTCTAAGATTTGCTGTGAGTTATGAATATTATCATATGTCCCAGCATTAATCCTCTGCCCCACCTTTGTGTTTAAAGCATATGAATGATTGGTCCATCCATACGAGCTGAAGAAAAATGACTAAAGCTTTCTGGTGATGCGTTTGAGCTTGTTATGTGGTTCAGGATTGATCATCCATACTTTAATGCACATTTGATCCCAGATTGTTTATTTATAGAGTGTGCTTTCCTGCATATAACGTATATCCCTGAGTGTGTGTAACATGTCAACAGATGTAGGCAAGAACTGCAGGGATGTAAAAGATGTATATGTTGGCTAATATAATGGAAATATTTACAGGAATTATTGTCTTTTTAGGTTAATATCTTTTGCTAACTAACAAACTGTCTACAGAAATGAATTCAGGATTAATTAATCCAATTTAACCATAATTGAATCCAGGCATTTATTGCTTTAATTTGATAATCACACTCTTTACATGGTGGTTAAAACCTCAATGTATTTGGATAGAGCTTATGTATACTGAAATGAAAGAAAACATTAAGCAGCATTCACACTCTTGCAAAACGGTTCGTTTGCATCAGGTTTGAAAGATAATATTCAGTAGGCTGTGATATTATTGGTTAATTTCGTTTTTCTTGCCCATAGAGGCAGTGAAAGTTATTTTGATGAAGGATTATGAAAACAATGATGTATGAGGATGACGAGACTCCATGAAAACAGAGACAGTTATGTAAGAGTAAACATACAGTCATGAAGGCAAAGTTAACCCTGACAATATTGCATCACCCTGAAGATGCCTGTTGTGCAGTGCTGTACATGATCTACTGTACATGACAGTTACTCCACTACTTAACAAACAAATAAATAAAATAACATGAAAAATAGATTTGAGAGCAGAGCTAGGCGATTTGGCCTAAAATCTAAACCACAATTAATTGAACATTTTAACTCGATTATGATCAATGAACAATTCTTTATTTATTTATTTTTGCCCTCTCCGTGCCGCCTGCACTCGTCAATGCTACCAAGCTGACCAATCACAGAGCTTGCGCTTTGCGTCATCATAATGTTTAGTTACATTTTTTGAGAAGCCAGCGTCAGCATCAGTCACAGCGAGGGTTATGTGAACGCATGAAGGCTGCGCCTGACCGTGCACTGAAAAAATTGACCTGGAAAATTGTAATCGATTAAAAGTTCTGAATGTTGATTTTGATTACTTTTCGATAAATCGCCCAGCCCTATTTGAGAGTATTTTACTTAGTAATGTATGAAGAAATAGACTTTTGATAAATATGAAAATATGTTATATTTTAATATTAAAATATATATTTTTTCATGAATATTTCAAGTTTGGAAGGATAATTAGTGTGTTTGACAGCAAAATTGTGAAATATTATTGCAAAATATGTAAAATATTATGTTCATCAACCATTACTTCTTGAGTGCCGCATGATGCTTCTGAATTCATTGTAATATCCTGATCTGGTGTTAAAGAAACATTTCAGTGATGCTGCTTAATATTTCTGTTAAAAAATATAATATTTGATCATCTTGGAAAGAAATGAAACTTTAAAAAAAACATAATTTATATTTTTATTGTCTTTTCTTTGAGTTGTGCTGTTTTTTTTAAAAATCTCACAGACTTATAGGGCGTAAAATGTAGAATAAATAACACTATTCACGCTTAAATAGATGCGTGAACATTTTGAGTTTACTCGCTTCATTCATGCGCCAGATTTGCTTCATTGGCATGTCAAATTCACTTCATAAAAGACGCGTCATGGGTGGGACTTCTGTCTGCCTGGTGACTTCAGTTTCGTTGCTAACATGGATTTTGTTGAGAGAGTAGCAGGATGTCTTTTCGCGTCTTTGCCATGACTTAAAATGTAAATCACTCGCACTTGATGCTTCATCCACATCTTCTTAAATCTTAAATGAGTCAGTTACACAGTTTAGATGACATTTATATAGAATTATTTTTGATAAACAAGCTAATTTTATACTTCTCACTGTGCTCCAATTTGATCAATTATGCATCCAAAATCTGAACACACTGTATAGATAGTCGTGCCAGATTGTAGACTCTGAAGTAACTCTGAAGTCGTCAAGGGAATTTTGAATTGACAGTTCGTGACCCCGTTAAAGATTTGAGGGTGGGATTCGAGTGATTAATGTGTGTTCTTTTGGAGCAGATCCAGTTGGAGGAGTCGGGCCTCCTGAAGTGCCATCACAAGCTCAGGCCAGAGGCTCTCGTGTGGATCTGCCAGCCAATGCTGTGGTGCGAGGCATGAGTCGAGGACAGAGCCGGTCCAGCATGATGGAGACAGCAGACGGTACTGAGAGGGAGTGTATGTGTGTGTGTGTGTGTGTGTGTGTGTGTGTGTGATCACTGGTTTTAGACAAATTGGTGTAATGATGTTGGTATGACTGAGGTATTACAAAGTTAAGGTGGTTTATGAGCACATGCCCTCATGCCCTCATAAATCAAAATGCTCAAAGGTCCTGTGAAGTGCTTTGAAATGTGCATTTTTATTTGATTTTTGATGTGATCTCAACTGAAAAATGAAGAAAGGGTGGGACATAATGTAACTCCTCCCCTTTAAACAGATGAAAAATAGCCATTCTTGGCTAATTCTGGCACATTTTACAGTAATGTTTATTAATGTGCATTGACCCTGTAAACAAATAAACTAAACTAAACTAAACTAAAAGAAAACAGCCAATAGTGTTTTGTTTTATCACGCTCTGCCAGTGAGAGTGATTGAGCGCAAGCGCATTAAACGTAAAGCGTCTAGAAGAGGGTGGGGCATGTCAGATACCAGAGAGCATTTGATTGGTCACGATTTGATGAGAAACTGAAGTATGAGTTGACGTGAATAAAACCGTTGATCCATATCTATTTAGACGGAAGTGACAAACCACGAGCTTTACATGTTGAAATCTGTTTTATATTGCATAAACGCTAATTTTGTCACTGTTTTGGTGCGCACTAACTTATAGATATCCTAAAAACAAACAATACTGATACTAAAACATCTAAAAAACATTATTTTAATTTCATTGGAGCTTTAACAATCATACTTAAGGAAATCCATACTTAAGTTCACCCAAAAATGAAAGTTGCTCCATAATTTACTCACTCTCCAGGCATCCTCTATGTATAGGACTTTCTTCTTTCAGATGAACACAGTCAAAGTAGTTTTCCATTTTATCCTGCCTCTTCCATGCTGTATAATTGTCACACTTAGAAGCCATAAGGAATAACTAGGAAACGACAGAGTAACTATTTACATGTTTAATGAACAAACTGGAAGCACAAGTAAAGACATTCAGACCGGATGGGATTCCCTGTTTACGAATGTGTCTTATGTGTCATATGTCAGTTGTGCGTAACCTACATTTGTAGCATGCCAGAAGTCAGTGATTTGAGTATATAATTTAAAAACCAGAACTATATTGGTTAAAAAACACATGGATCTGCCTCATAAAACATGCCTTAACACCCTGAGTATGGATTTATGCGCTTTTGGAAAGCTTCAAAATAAAAGTACTCAACATCATTATTTAGCATGCAAGAGCCAGGATACAAATTTACTCCTACTGTTTTGATGGTGTTAAATTATGGGGTAATTTATTTGGGTGAAATATGAGTGAAAATTTGCCAGTTTTCTTTTTTTTGTGTGTGTGAGGGTTGGTTTCAGGGGTAGTCCACATAAACCACCAAAATCATTCAAATGCGTGTGTGTGACAGGAGTTAAAATGAGAATGTGTGTTTGTAGTGTGCTGCATTAGACATACATACTTTACTTTCAAAATGTATGTCAATCCTTTTCATAACGTTCATGCTTCAGAACTTTGTGTTAACATCTCAGTAGAAACATGTAAAAAAGTCTTACTGAATGCTGTGTTGGATTGCTTCATTAATCGCATCCCGTTTCTTTTTTCTTTTCTACCTTTTATCCACTTGTGTCATGTTGCTTTTCTCTGTCAGTGAGAAGAGTAGGCCGAGGTAATGATTGGTCTTTTGTCCCGTAGGTAGACTTTAATCCTGTGTGTTCGTGGTTGTATTTCGTGTTTGTTACTCAGAGAGTGTGTGGATCAAAGCGAAACCCTGCACTTCTTTTAGGATTATAAACTAATAGACCACTCATCCCTCCATCTCTGCTTACATGTGGTTTTTACTCAGGCCTGATACTTTATAACACATCAAGGCTGCCTTATACTGTATGTAAACCAGTATGATAATTAAATGAATAATTCAGATTTTTCTGTAATCTATAGTCGTTCACTCTCAAAAATAAAGATGCAAAAGCAACATAAAGGCACAATGAAAATTACTTTTAAAATATTTCTTTTTAAAGTATTATAATTATAGAAAATACATTAATCATTGGTGTGAAACTTTAAAATACACAACTGTTGAATGTTTGGAGTCTGAAAGATTTTTTGTTCTCATCGAGGCTGTATTTAGTTGACTAAAAAATAGAGTTTATTAAATTGTTTAGCTTTTTTAAACAATGTGTTTTAAAATCTGGATCATTCCTTTGAGTTTTCAGCAATCTTCTGCACTGTAAAAAATAAAAAGTTGAGTTAACTTCAAATTTAAAGCAACTGGCTGCAAAGAAATTTTGAGTTTATTAAGCTTCAGTGGGGCGCCACGGTGGCGCGTGAGTAGCACGTTCGCCTCACAGCAAGAAGGTCGCTGGTTCGATCCCCGGTTGGGCCAGTTGGCATTTCTGTGTGGAGTTTGCATGTTCTCCCCGTGGTTGCGTGGGTTTCCTCCGGGTGCTCCGGTTTCCCCCACAGTCCAAAGACATGCGGTACAGGTGAATTGGTTAAGCTAAATTGTCCATAGTGTGAATGAGAATGTATGGATGTGTTTCCCAGAGATGGGTTGTGGCTGGAAGGGCATCCGCTGCGTAAAACAAATGCCGGATAAGTTGGCGGTTCATTCCGCTGTGGCGACCCCGGATTAATAAAGGGACTAAGCCGAAAAGAAAATGAATGAATGAATAAGCTTCAGTGCTTGAAGTTGTGGCAAATAATTTTTTAAAGTTGACTGATAAGGGTAGTTTAAGTCAAGTATACTTTATGCTTAATTTGTGCTGGAACAAGCCGGATCCGGATCCAGCACCCCTGACATCTGCTCCGACACCTTATTTTACCGATCCTTCTTCTCACACACACTACGCCCCGCCCGCTCCTCACTTTTGTCCGCGACACAACACCCCCACCACTCTTCACTTTCGTTCTCGACAGAACACCACCAAAAACCCACCCCCACTCTTCACTTTCGTTATGACACCTCTCCCTCCTCAGGTAACATCCCGGATCCGTTAACTCAATCTGTTCCGTGACTTCGCAATTCACAAATTAAGCACTGACTTTATGGAATAATTTGGCAAACTTCAGCTACTAAAGCTTATTAAACTCAAAATTTCTTTGCAGCTGGTTGCTTTAAAAAAATTTGCAGTGGTAAACGCTCAAATAAAGAAATCAAAATTCAAAGTCTCCACAAATGATTTTTTACTTCCATTGAACAAACATTTCCAAATGTGCAGTTAAATCGTTTTTATGAGTAAGTTCAACCCTGTGCTCAAAAATACGTCCACCTAACTTACAGTTTTAAACTGAGTTAACAATTTGTAGGTTGGATTTTTTTAGTGTGATATGATCTTGTGTGAAATTATTCAGAAATGCTAAAGTGGTGCTCAAGGAATATTTACTTATATAATTATGATTGCTTTAAATGGTTGAAATCAAATGAAGACTTAAAGTAATAAAAAATTATAAAACGTTCCAAAAAACATAAATATGTACATCTGCTGAATAAAAAGTTCAGTAATGGCAATTTTTATTCATTCATTCATTCATTCATTTTCTTGTCGGCTTAGTCCCTTTATTTAATCCGGGGTTGCCACAGCGGAATGAACCGCCAACTTATCCAGCATTTGTTTTGCCCTTCCAGCCGCAACCCATCACTGGGAAACATCCACACATTCTCATTCACACACATACACTACGGACAATTTTAGCTTACCCAATTCACCTGAATGTCTTGTGGGGGAAACCGTAGCACCCGGAGGAAACCCACTCAACCACTGGGAGAACATGCATACTCCACACAGAAATGCCAACTGACCCAGCCGAGGCTCGAACCAGCGACCTTCTTGCTGTGAGGCGACAGCACTACCTGCTGCGCCACCGTGTTGCCCCAATTTTTATTCATTCATTCATTCATTTTCTTTTCGGTTTAGTCCCTTTATTAATCCGGGGTCGCCACAGCGGAATGAACCGCCAACTTATCCAGCACTTTGTTTTACGCAGCGGATGCCCTTCCAGCCACAACCCATCTCTGGGAAACACATCCATACATTCTCATTCACACTCATACACTACGGATAATTTAGCTTACCCAGTCTTTGGACTGTGGGGGAAACCGGAGCACCCGGAGAAATGCCAACTGGCCCAGCCGGGGATCGAACCAGCGACCTTCTTGCTGTGAGGCGAACGTGCTAACCACTCGGCCACCGTGGCGCCCCCAATTTTTATTTACGATACATTTTTGTATGGCTGTAAAAGTGTTTACCGTCACAATTTCATGAATCCTTGCTTTAAGAGAAATCTTACTGGCCTCAAACTTTTGGTATGTTGTGTATGTGATTTTTATTTTTTTTGTTTAAATTTATCTCCAGCTTTGGACCAGGACTGATAAATACCACTGTAGGAGAGTGTGATACATTTATAAACATTCATACATCCACTCTAGTCATGATTTATGAACTCCCAGGTCAGTTGGAAGAGTGCGTGTGTGAGTGTGTGTTTGTTCGTCTGTCTCATCCCACCCTGCCTGACCCCAATGCTGGTGTAGGTGTTCCAGTGTCCAGTCGCGTGTCCACCAAGATCCAGCAGCTGCTAAACACACTCAAACGACCCAAGCGGCCGCCGCTCAGCGAGTTCTTCATGGATGACCAAGAGGAGATTGTGGAAGGTATGTCCATCAGCACTGAAACAATGTGAAGAATTGCAGTCAGTGCCTAAAATTCACCATCATTGAGTGACAAATGCATCTTTTTTTAAAAATTCTAGCAATGTCCAAAGAACTTAAGCCGAGTTCAGACTGCATACATTTTTAAAGTAGTCGTGTCACAAATGTTTTCACACTGCATGACTATCTGGGGTCGCAAGTTGCAAGATGAATCAGAGACTGGGGGTTTCACACTGCATAACTTTTAAATAGGAAGAATCTGCGACAACTTTGTCCAAACTACGTCTCACAACCAAACACACACGAGAAGTCACATGGAAAATACGTGATATATCTTTTGTTATGAACTACATACTGAGAAAGAAGCGTTTAATGGAGAAATGTACTTATTTTGCTCACCTGGCTTTGAAGGGATAATTTCTCCTCAACTTTTTTCTTCTTCGACCCATTTGTGAAATTGCTCAGATGACACGTCAAACAGACACGGGTGCTCCTGCCAAATTGACACTAGTTTTACCCACACTAGTGGATGCTGCTCTCTCATTCTCATGCTGTTGGTAATCGCCGATGTTATTTTCAATCAGAACACATTTCACACGACATGATTTGAATCACGACAGGTTCAGATATTTAGCATGCCAAATATCTCATAGGCTCATCTGCGATTCTCTCAGATCGCATCTTTTATAGTTCACACTGTGTGATTGTTACTCACGTGAAAGAGCCGATTTGCCTGTGATTTCTCAAAACCTGTCGGCGATTCAAAATCAGGGCTAAAATCATGCAGTGTGAACTCGCCATTACAATGTGCATTTAAAATGTTTATACCAGAAAGGATTTAAAAAGCTGCAAAACAGCTGTATTTCAATAGAGAAATTCTCCTGTAGCATTCTTCCAAAATAAAAGCTCTGTGGTTTAACAGTTTAAAGCAAACTATAAATATTAATTTTGAAGGGTTATAAAAATAATTATAATTTTTTTAAAATAATTTTTTAAAATAAAAAAATGTATTATAATAATGCATTTATTTATTCATCTATGCTTTTATTTACACATTTATTTATTTATTTATTTATTTATTTATGCTTTTATTTTTTTATTGTTTTATTTATTTATTGTTTTATTTATATATTTGGGCTTTTATTTATTTATGCTTTTATTTATGCTTTTATTTATGCATTTATTTATTTATGCTTTTATTTATGCTTTTATTTATGCTTTTATTTATGCTTTTATTTATGCTTTTATTTATTTGTGCTTTTATTTATGCATTTATTTATATTTTTATGGATTTTACAGATTGAATTTATTATTGTTATATTTTTGCTAATAAACTATTATATGATAAAATATTATTATTTAATTTTAGTAGTCATAGTAAGGGTACTATTAGTAGTTATCTTATTATGATTTTTACATTAAGAACTTTATTTTTTAAAAGAATTATAGTTATTAATTCAGCTTTAATCATTTAATTCGATATTAACATTATTATCATACAATTTTATTATTATATGCATTTATTTATATTTTTAATGAATTTTGCAGTTTAGATATATTATGATGTTACGCATATAATCTGTGTAATTTGATAAAAAATTAATAATTAATTTTAGTAGTCATAGTAGAGGTAGTATTAGTAGTTTTATTATTCAGATTTTTCAATAGAATATAGTTATGGATTTAACTTTAATCAATTTTATTATTATAAGTATTTTTATTATGTAACTTATTACCTCCAGCAATTCAGTGGGGATTTAATTCAATAATTATATTAATGACACATCTTCAAGTTTGTTAGTCTGGCTTCAATAGCATTGACCAGTGTGTTTGTCCTCCTCAGTTCCTCGGGCAGATCCGAACACCCCGAGGCCTGAAGGCCGTCAGATCATCCCGGTCAAGGGTGAGCCGCTGGGTGTGGTCAGTAACTGGCCTCCTGCCCTACAGGCAGCATTAGCGCGATGGGGAGCAACACAAGGCAAGAGTCCTGCTCTCACCGCTCTGGACATTACAGGAAAACCACTCTATACACTCACGTTTGGTAAGAAGGAGCAAAACACTTATGCTGATTGAATGCAGATGCCGACGTTGGTTTTACAGTTGAGTGATGGTGTGTGATTGACAGGGAAACTGTGGAGTCGCAGTGTAAAGCTGGCTTACACGCTCCTCAACAAACTAGGCACCAAAAATGAGCAGATCCTCAAACCAGGAGACCGGGTACAAACAAACAAACAAACACAAACAAACATGTATGGACTATTACATGACAATGTTTTGCTGGTGTATAATTGGTTCAGTCATTTAAGTACTTATACCAATGTCATTTTAGTGTTATGTTTGTGTTTTTGAAGTAGTCATTCATATTTTAAATTAGCTTTTATTTCTATGTTTATAGTCTTCATTTTATTTTGGGTTTTAAAGTTCATGTTATGTGTTTGGTAATACTTTAATAGTTTTTTTAAATGTTATTTTTATTATTTAAGCTTTAATTTTTTTGTTAGTTTTAACAGTTTTTTTATTTCTATTTTTAGTCATTCGTATTTTAAATGAGCTTTTATTTCTATGTTTTCAGTCTTCATTTTAATTTGGGCTTTAAAATTTATGCTTGTGCTTGGTAATACTTAATACTTTTAAGTAATATTTTTATTAAGCTTTATTTTTATTGCAGTTTAGTTTTAGCCATTTCTTATTACTTTATTATTTGTTTTACTTCTTTTAGTTGCCAATGCAACAATTTATTTGATTATTTTTTCATTTGATATAGTGATACATTTCATTTCAGGTTTTATTTGTTAACAATTGTCAAATACAGAACATTAGTTAACATGCACGAAATAAGATTTTTTTTTACAGTAATTATTAATATCTATTAATATTATTCTCTCTGAACATATTATAAACATGAACATAAACATTTCTTAATGAACATGTTAATAACTTTTACAAGTTGTTAACGTTTTAGTTTTACCTAATAAAAGCACAGTCATGTACTTCACATTGCTATATATTGATAAAAGCAATGTTTTTATTTAATCCAGCATTTTCTTTTAATCATTTGCAAACGTGGTTTTATTTTTGATACAGGTGGCGCTGGTGTATCCTAACAGTGACCCTGGTATGTTTTGGGTCGCATTTTATGGTTGTTTATTGGCTGAAGTCATTCCTGTCCCCATAGAGGTTCCACTGTCCCGAAAGGTACCACATTTGACAAAAATACATTAAATGTAGCATTCAAAGTCCAATAAAATATTAACATTTGAACTTGTCATTGCGATGAAACAACTTCCGTGTGTTTTTACAGGATGCTGGGAGCAGCCAGGTTGGCTTTTTGTTGGGCAGCTGTGGTGTGGGTCTGGCTTTGACCAGTGAAATCTGCTTGAAGGGTTTACCAAAAACCCCCACTGGAGAAATACTGCAGTTTAAAGGTCAGAGACTTCAAAGTACTGATCCATTACCTTTCAAAAGCCGCTCAGTGTTGGGAATTTTATGTTGGGTTAGGGGTTTTATGTTTTATGTAAATTTGATAGACTCAATGATCATAGAAATGCCTTCCAAAATGTCTCTTGGGACAAAATTTAAAACCAAATCAGAATGAATACCAAGTTTAGTCAGTGATATTCTGAATTATTAGCCCTCCTAAATGATTTAGTAGTTTTTTAAACACATTTCTAAACATAATAGATTAAAAACTAATGTCGAATAACTGATTTCTTTTATCTCTGCCATGATGACAGTACATAATATTTTACTAGATATTTTTCAAGATACTAGTATTCAGCTTAAAGTGACATTTAAAGGCTTAACTAGGATAATTAGACAAGTTATGGTAATTAGGTAAACCATTACAAGATTTTGTTTTGCAGACAATTGCAGAAAAAAAATAGCTTAAGGGGGCTAATAATATTGACCTTAAAATGAATTTAAAAAAAATTAAAACTTTAAAATAAAGCAAAAAAGTTTTTTCTCTAGAAGAAAAAATGTTATATGAAATACTGTGAAAAATTCCTTGCTTGGTTACACATAATTTGTATAATATTTGAAAAAAAATGATTTGAATAATTTTGACTTCAACTGAATAACTTTTGCTATATTAAAATTGTGAAGACAGTTTGAATGTCAGCGAATGTCAGTGAAGGTTTGGCAAATTTCAAATGGTTTACCATGAAAGAGGAATTTGTTGTAAAACAGTCATGCAATGGCTGATTTGCCCCAAAATGAACACATTTGATCTTGGCCTGAACACATGTCCAGTACATGCCAATATTCATTTACAGTATTAGCACCACCTGCTGGCAAAAGAAAATGTTGTTTGCTAACACAAACAATGTCCAATCTGTTCTAAACTTCATGTTGATACCAATCCTGAAGACATCTGGATATTCAGTCAGAATCGTAGCGTCACCTGCTGGTGAGAGAAAATAGCAAGTTTTATACTAACGGAAACATATAATGTCCAATCAGCTACAAACTTGACATGTTTGGAAAAATCTACATAAAGATACTCAAATTGGACATACTCAACTTAACAACTTATGAGGTGAGGCACAATAATGTATTAATAATTCTCAATGTTCAAAACCTCTTTCTCTGTTATGAGAAAATGTACTTTTTGGCTTTACTGTCTGTCCTAATCAAGAGGATTTATTTACTTATATTGTTAACTAAATGTTATATATAAATGTAAATTTACTTTTAAGAAACCTATTTATATGGTATTGGTGACTGAGATAAGAAAACTGTATGCACGTATGCCTCATAGCAAGAAGGTTACTGGTTCGAGTCATGTGGTATAGGTGAATTGAATAAAATATATACATATACATATATAACATATATAAAATATATACATATTAGGGCCTCACGGTGGTGCAGTGGGTAGCACTATCGCCTCACAGCAAGAAGGTCGCTGGTTCGAGCCTCGGCTGGGTCAGTTGGCATTTCTGTGTGGAGTTTACATGTTCTCCCCATGTTGGCGTGGGTTTCCTCTGGGTGCTCCAGTTCCCCCATAAGTCCAAAAACGTGGGGTACAGTTGATTTGGGTAAGCTAAATTGCCTATAGTGTATGTGTGTGAGTGAGTGTGTGTGGATGTTTCCAAGTGATGGGTTACAGCTGTAAGGGCATGTGCTTACATATACTGGATAAGTTGGTGGTTCATTCCGCTGTGGCGACCGCAGATTAATAAAGGGGCTAAGTTGAAGAGAAAAAAAATGAATGAATCAATACTCAGTTACAGTCATAGCACCACCTGCTGGCAGAAGGAAGTGTGGCACAAATGACTCGCTGACATATTTCTCTATTTACCCAATTTAAAGAGCCCCTATTATACATTAAAAAGGGTCATATTTTGGTTTTGGGGGTCTCCAAAAGCAGGCTAATATACATGCATTGGCAAAAAACACTTTCATTGTCTTATAAAATTGCATTTACTTTTACCTAATTATCCCAGCGACTCCTATATGAATCGTTCAGCGATTAATTTGTTCCAAAACCCCTCCTTAGCGCGATGCTAAACTGCGCTGATTGGACCGATGACCCAGTCTGTTGCGATTAGTCGACATCATTCAGCGCGAGAGAATGCCCACCACGGCTTATCAATACTGAAGTAGTCAGAGTGTGTGCGTGAACATATCTGCTAACACTCGTTTTTTCCGGCAATCGCCCGTATTTCAGACACCCCAGCCCTGAAACTAACCCCCAGGTCTCCCAGCACATTGCTCTATTCTTAACTATAAGTAAAAACAATGACACACATTCAGTATTAATGCACACAGCGGCAAAAGCTGAACCATTATGAAACAGGATTGCCGCACGTGTGTGAGAGCTGATGTAGCCATAGCAACGACAAACAGCAGTGAAACGCAGCTCACAAACGCATTTTAATCCGTAAACAAAGCGACACACGTCGCGTTTACAACGTGCTTTTAGACGTGATATGAGAATACAAATTAACCAGATACACTACAAGCGGTTACAAGTTACAAAACACAGTTAAATGCATCATTTACAAGCTAGAGAAAACAATGAGGCAACCGTTTTAATCACACTTACTCAACACTTGTTGGATAGCAGGCCAGGGAAATGTCCCGCTGTTCCCTATGGCTAGTCCGCCCCTGCATACATCAAGTCTTTTCTGATCCTTCCTTTAACAAACGATCGACGAATCCTCCGTTGTAAGCGTGTAGATTAGAAGCACTCCTCAAAGGGAACAGTCTCGTCTGTGGTTCATTTGCACACTTCCTATAATATCCAGCTAAGCACAGTGCTCTTCTTTGTGTTGCCAGATGTAGCTGAGTCATTCCAGTCCAAACCCTATCTTAAAGGTTTTTACCTGCACAATCAAATTCAAAACCGCCCAACATGGCAACCTTTGTTCGTGGCTGTTGTTTGTGGGCGGGGTTGAGGGTTTCAAATCTCCCGGGGCTGCGCGCGCACAAATGGGCGGGACTTATGTTTCGTGTTCACGTCATGCTGAAACGGCTAAAGACTCATAAGCATGGCGATTTGTTTGAGGAACTATGAGTCGACTCTTTTATAGATGAATCAATAGTTTTAAACACTGTGCACTGTCAGATTTAAGCCTTAGCTGGACATTTCACTTCACTTAGCGCTGTGTTACACACTACATGCAAGCTCATTTTCAAAAACCCATAATAGGGGCTCTTTAACATATATTTCCCACTGCTTGTTGTTATCTCAAGTCTAGCAGGCATGAGGGCTCATTCTGTACTGCTTGCAGATTTAATACTAATAGTGTTTCTCATAGGTTGGCCCAGATTAAAATGGGTGGTGACCGACTCCAAATACCTCACAAAGCCTTCGAAAGACTGGCAGCCTCACATCCCAACAGCCAACACAGACACGGCATATATTGAGGTCAGAGCACCTTTCATGTGTCTGAATGTGTTTATCTGTGTTCAATGCATTTAAACGTACTCCTGTGGTTCTCTCATGCAGTATAAGGCCAGTAAGGAGGGCACAGTGATGGGGGTTGCGGTTTCCAAAGTGGCCATGCTAACACACTGCCAGGCACTCAGTCAGGCCTGTAACTACTGTGAGGGTGAGTGATGCTGTTGCAGGTAGTCATGCTGCTTCATGTGCTTCTTGGTTAGAGAGTTAATGAAATTGTTCTGCACGCAGGTGAGACGCTGGTGAATGTTTTGGACTTTAAGAAGGACATGGGATTGTGGCATGGAGTTCTCACGGTGAGTGGAAATAAATGGTGTACATTTCATCAATACAGGTAATACAGATTTTGAGTTTGCCAGACTGACTACTTTACAATACTAGGAGTAGTATTCACCGTATTCTCCGTGTACGAGCTGCTGCAGCTATTTGAATCTTTTTAGCTCAAGACTTTCGGTCTCATTCACGTCTAGTGAAGTTTATTTATAAACTTATTTCGAGAGGATCACGTGCAGATGTTTGCTCGCAGCTGGTCCCGCATTATCCAATTTATGATTCACCAATCAGATGAGTCCTAAGCCACTATATATACCCTAAGGTCCATATCACAGCCATCTTCGTTTTGAAGAATCCCCCCTTCCACCCCTACTCCTCCTCCTTTCCTAGTTGGGTGGCACGGTGGCCTAGTGGTTAGCACTGTTGCCTCACAGCAAGAACATCACTGGTTTTAGTCCTTACCAAACCAGCTGATGTTTCTGTGTGGAGTTTACACGTTCTCTCCGTGCTCACATGGGTTTGCCCTGGGTTCCCCGGTTTCCTCCCACCGTCAAAAAACATGCAACTTAAGTTAATTGACTAATACAAATCGGCACCATAGACATGCTCCTAGTAAGTAGTTATCTTTTCATAGCAATCATTATCTGTTCATTAGCTACCCGCAGGGAGTTCTCGAGATCTACCTGAGCTCAAACTCTCCTCTCCCCTTTGCGAACGGTAGGGAGCCCTGGGCTCGAGGATCTTATGAGCTCAGGGCTCTCTCCCGGGACAGCATGCCAAAAAAGCTTTATAATCAATCATCAGCTAAGTGTGAACTCTTGAATTATTTTTTAGATGTCAAAACAGCCTGTTCTGCTGCTTGATGTTGCAAACTAATGTTTTCTGACTATATTATTCTGCTTTGTCTGTATAGTCATGCAAACACATTTTTGAAGAGCAAATAGTTTGACTGTTTTATGCAATTTATTATTCCTAGTCATTTCTCCCTTAGACAACTGAATCGGAGATTCTTAAAAAAACGCTAAAACGAGCGCACTTCCGCATTGAAGAATAAGGTCAATATGACTGTAACTGGTGAAATCCTAAAATTATAGTAGGATGATTATCATGAAGAAATATGTTCGTCAGAAAATGTCTGTGAATATGTTAAATAATTAATTATTTATTTGATGATCTGAAACATTAAAGTGTGACAAACATGCAAAAAAAGAGAAATTAGTAAGGAGGCAAACACTTTTTCACATTGCTGTATTAATTAATTAATGAATTCATTCATTCAGAATCAGAATCAGAAAGAGCTTTGTTGCCAGGTATGTTCTCACATACGAGGAATTTGAACAGAATTACAGAGACAGGAAAAAAAATAACCAGATAATAAATATATTTTAAAAATAGAAGTAAGTGTTACAAATTGACAAGTGTATGTACAGGCATATTACTATATACAACATTATATGTGCAGCTGTTATGTGCAAATTGGCATGTAAAGTGTGTTGTTAAATAAGTGTATGTGTGTATAAAAAGTGTATAGCAAGTAGTGGTGTTGGTCTCACGATTATTATCATCAAGTGTTCATGAGATGGATTGCCTGAGGGAAGAAACTGTTTCTGTGTTGGGCTGTTCTGGTGCGCAGTGCTCTGTAGAGTCGACCAGAAGGTAAAAGTTCAAAAAGGCAGTGTGCTGGGTGTGAGGGGTCCAGAGTGATTTTGGCAGCCCTTCTGCTCTCTCTGGATAAGTACAGTTCTTGGAGAGTAGGGAGGGTTGTACCAATGATTCGCTCAGCAGTTCGAACTATTCGACGTAGTCTTCTAAGGTCAGATTTGGTAGCTGAGCTAAACCAGACAGTTATTGAAGTGCAGATGACTGATTCAATGATGGAGGTGTAGAACTGTTTCACAAGCTCCTTTGGGAGGTTGAACTTCCTCAGCTGATGAAGGAAGTACAGCCTTTGTTGAGCTGTACAGCCTTTGTTGCGCTGTACAGCCTTTGTTGAGCTTTCTTTCATTCATTCATTCATTCATTCATTCATTCATTCATTCATTCATTCATTCATTTATTTATTTATTTATTTATTTATTTATTTTTTATTTTTATTTAATTAATGTTTCCTGACATCTCAAAGCAGAAAATGGAAGTTTATTGATTACATTTATACATGATTATGTTGATTATATTAGCAATATATTTAATTTACTCCCCACCAAAAAAATATTATGTTAGTATCAGTGTTAGCCAAAACTTAATTTCATCCAAAACAAGGGTTTGTGTGTATTGTGTATAGTGTTTATTATGTATGTATATAGATATACACATGCATGCATATATTTGAGAAAATGTTTCATTATATTAAGGTAACAATTATAAATACAACTAAATAACTATGTAACAAAATTGTTTTGTATAGTTGTGTTTTTATCTATGTGTGTATAACATATACATAGTAATTACTTATTTATTTATATAATACACACATATATTATGTCAAATCAAACTTTTATTTTGGATGTGATTAATCTTCCCCCAGCAAGGGATTCACCTAAAAAAAGCTTTGTATGTGTGTTTCAGAGTGTGATGAACCGCATCCACACCATCAGCGTTCCATATGCAGTAATGAAGGCCTGTCCGCTGTCTTGGGTTCAACGGGTTCATATACATAAAGGTTCAGACAGACAAAGCTAAATGACTATCAGTCCTCTAAACCCATTTGCTTTGATTTCACTAACGTCTGTGGTCTTACAGCACGGGTGGCTCTGGTGAAGTGCCGTGACCTGCATTGGGCGATGATGGCGCACAGAGATCAGAGAGACACCAGCCTAGCCTCTCTGCGTATGCTAATTGTTGCTGACGGCGCCAATCCTTGTGAGTTATGCTAACAGGCCTCCTGTTGAGATGCGGCTATTTAATGTTCATATTCAAGGTCATCGCTCTTTTTAATCTCCTTTTACTTCTTCTCTTTCGGATTTAGGGTCGGTTTCGTCATGTGATGCATTTTTAAACGTATTCCAAGCTCACGGTTTGAAGCCAGAGGTCATCTGTCCGTGTGCTACATCACCTGAGGCCATGACCGTGGCCATTCGCAGGTATAGCATTTTTAGATGAACTGCATAACACTGAAACTACCATGGACTTAAATTTACACACAGCTTTCTTTCAATTATGCGTAACACCAAACATTTTCACCAAAACATCTAAATCTCTAAGTGACTGACATTTACTAATATTGTGTATTTAGTTATTTGCAGCTACCAGACATTATAAAATGTAGGTAAAACCTTCTCAAATACAGGACGTTTATACCTATAAGCACCAACACATTTATAATGGCCCTATTTCAGCTCTGCTATCTTCACTTTGCTCATGATTTGAAGTCAAATGTTACTAGTCAATGCGCATTACCCACCTCCATATGCAAATCTAATAAATGGCAATATATGCAAATTACATATATCATACATGTTCATGATTGGATTTCACATATCTACAATATATGTCATATATTCATTATATATTTCAAAGTATTGCAAAAATGGCCGATTACATAAATTTTTTTCAATCATTGTAATTTCAAATTTGTACATATATTGTAACACGAGGAGTGACACTGACCACGGAGGTGAGGATCCAATCGCAGGTTTATTAGTGAAGTCAGGTAAGCAGTGGTCAACACAGGTGCAAACAGATGTATACAGGTAATCCAGAATTGTAGACAATAGGCAGGCAGCAGACAGGGATATACAAATAAACAGGGGAAGGATCAAAAGACGGCAAGACAAGACAGAGGAAACGCGTTGTAATGTCACTTTTACAGCAAACAAGACTCAGCGACTAGAGTGAGTGTATGTGCTGCTTAAATAGTGTGTGTAATCAGTCCTTGACAATCATCCGGTGGTGTGTGTGCAATCAATGGTGACTTGGAGCAGGATAGTGTGTGTGTGTGTGTTGCATGACTGGATTTGTAGTCCGTTTACAAGCAGATTTGTAGTTCATGAGATGTGTGTGTGTGTGTTTATCAGCGATCTCTGGCTGTTAGATCGTGGGTGATCATGACATTTTCCTTCAGCTTAGTCCCTTTATTCATCAGGAGTTTGCCACAGCTGAATGAACCGCCAACTTATCCAGCATATGTTTTACGCTTCCAGCTGCAACCCAGTACTGGAAAACACCCATGAACTCTCATTCACACACACATACTCTACGGC
The DNA here is from genome assembly GCA_903798035.1 of Danio albolineatus. NCBI lineage: Eukaryota > Metazoa > Chordata > Actinopteri > Cypriniformes > Danionidae > Danio > Danio albolineatus. The sequence goes on along the minus strand of CAIGQQ010034734.1, from coordinate 8,963,631 downwards.
CAATTTAGTTTATTCAATTCACCTATAGTGCTCGTCTTTGGACTGTGGGGGAAACCGAAGCACCCGGACGGAGCCCACACCAACACAGGGAGAACATGCAAACTCCACACAGAAATACCAACTGACCCAGTCGGGACTCCAACCAGGGACTTTCTTGCTGTGAGGCGACAGTGCTAACCACTGAGCCATCCTGTCACCCTATTATCAAATATATTAACTATAATTTTATGCATACATTAAAATATGGCAATAGATTTCAGTTTTAGTCACAATAGATGAAACAAGACCATATATGGATACCAAACAGGTATCATATGTAATAAATGCCAAGTGTGCTGGTGAGTCTGATAATGGATTGATATTATGGGTGAGTGTTGTGTCCTGAGTCTGCACTGCATCATAATTAATAACCAAAATAATAATTACTAAACTCTAGCCAATACGTTGTAAAACCAGTTGCATTATACAGTATTTTTTTAATCCATATTTAAACAATAGTAATAGTACTATACTGGTAAATTTGACCTTCTAGTGGTTTTATATACAGAAGGACCTTAGTGGGGGGCAGTTTAGTGCTATATTATTATGATAATATTAAGTTTGAGCTGTTTCTCCAGGCCTGGGGTTTCTGGTGCTCCTCTTCCAGCGAGAGCCGTCCTGTCCATGACTGGCCTGAGTCACGGGGTCATCAGAGTCAATACTGAAGACAAGAACTCGGCTCTCACCGTCCAGGATGTGGGACATGTCATGCCTGGAGGTATGGGTTTGATCTGTTTACACCAAGAATGACTATAAATAGGGATGTAACGATTCATCGTGAGTCGGTTGAAAATCAATTCAAATATGTGATTCAAATCGGTAGAAATGTTGAACAAATCACGATACATTTTTAAACAGTTTCCAGGCGCATGAGCGGCAAGCAAGAGGTAGGGTGGCAGAGTAACATGGCAGCGGTGATGTGCGGCAGACAAACACAAAATGTGTGCAAATACTGCAAAAATACGTTTACTTACCCTAACAGAACAACAAATATGATGCACATAAACCGACAGCACAGTGAAAAACTACAGTAACAGATGTCTATACACAAACTGTTAATAAGGCAAACCAAGCGGACCAGATGATTTGCAGCTTCGCTTACTCCGACGAGTGATACAGAGATCACACGGTGCATCAGTGTTTTCATAGCGAAAGTGTGAAGATGATTCTCAGACTGAAAGAGATAGTCGTTCTGTTACAGAACCAGGTATTAGACTATTTTTAAATTAGTTTGTGCATATTTTAATAATTTGCTTATTATTACGGAATATTTAAAGATGTTTGAGATTATCTCTTCTTAAGTGTATCACACTGATACTTATACTAATTTATTATACAAGTAATATTAATTATTCACCTTCATAATCATGTTCAACTTCTGTCGCTCTCCTACTATATAATTAGTCATTTTATAATCAGTATTTTATGCCATTGGCCAGTCACCTCTTCACACACTGCTCTCTGTTTTAGGAAGACTTACCTCTCCACACCAGCCATCTCAGTCCCCAGTGAAAGAGTTTGTTCATCAGCAGGGAACATTGTAAATGTGCAAAGACCTCAGCTTATACCAGAAAACACAAATATTCTGATATTTTTTTGTAAAAATGTAAAATCCCAACACAGTCACAGTGTTAGTATGTTTATAATAAAGAGTCTTCTTTAGTTTCTATTCTTCTTCTTTTTTGAATTTGTTTTTTTTAAATAGTTTGGTTATGGCAGAAAATATATTACTTATCAAAAAATGAAAGGGCTCTTCACCTTAAATTTGTTTCAAATAATTTTGTTTAAAAAACGTGACTAAATCGTGAATCGTGAGATTGGTATTTAAAATCGTATCGAATCCTAAGAATAACCTTCTGTTTGCTACACGCCAATGTTATGTCACTTTCCACTTTAAATGATAAAGCATCGCAAATTCTGATTGGCTATCCATGTTTTTATATTGCATTCTGTGCTGTTATTGCTACAATTGTGGTGTGGATTTTTAAGCGATAGTATTATAGTTCAATAGTATTCATACATTTTAGTAGTGAGTTTAGTGAAATCTCAGACATACCACTAGGCTCATATACCCTTTTCACTTACTATGTAGTGTGGAAGTTATTTAGATATATTTAGATAGAGAGTATACAAGTTTTCTGTAGTGCTACTATTTGGATAAAATACATCATAAATGTAAATATAATGTAAATCTTCATTGTTGTATTGTTATAGTCCTTCGTCTCAGGCAAGTTTGTCGTATGTAAATGTATGACATCAGTTTATGTGTGTTTTAGCATTGATGTGCATTGTGAAACCGGACGGGCCGCCTATGCTGTGCAAGACGGATGAGATTGGGGAGATTGTCGTAAACTCTCGCGCTGGTGGAAACATGTATTATGGCCTGTCCGGAGTGACTAAAAACACCTTTGAGGTAGGTTGCTATTTATAAATTTTAATCTAATTAACATTGTTCATTTAAAGTTGTAGTAAAAATAGTACTTTGTTTTATTTGGATTTTTATTTAATAATAGTCAAAAAAATCACAGTTAATAGTATTTATGCAACATAAATGGTCATTTTTAACCAATTTATTACAAAACATGGCGATTATCTGTGACTTTTTTTCATATATATGACCATTTTTAACCAATTTTGTTAAATTGTTATTAAATTGTTATATTTTTTAGAGTTATTTAGTATTTTTAACTAGTTCAGTAAATTTACTATATGTAAAGGATTTATGATTAATGGTTGTGTATTTGAGTAAAAAGTATTTTGCATAAAATATCAAAAAGGTAATGTTTTCAAACATTATTCATATTTTATACAACACAATACCAATTTTTATAAAACTTAATAATTAAAAAAATTATATTTGGTGGAATAATCCTAATTTCTGTTAACCAAATACAAAGAAATGGGTGTTTCACCTTTAAAACGTGCCAAAAAATGTTGAAAGTACAGTTTTAGTAAAAATGTTACCTCTTATGTTAGTTTTGCACTCTCAACAATGTCATTCACTCATTTTAGTCATCTGTTCAATGTTCCTGCTCTCCAAATTGCTTTATATTACAATTACCTATTTGCTTATCCTAAACACATTTTACAGGGTAATCCTGTAGCATTGATATGCTTCTGAATCTTGCCTTTGTTTCAAATCCTGCAGGTGATCCCTGTGAATGCTAGTGGTGCTCCTATTGGAGAAATCCCATTTGTGCGGTCAGGATTACTGGGATTTGTTGGACCGGTAAGAGCTTGAAAAAATAAAACAAGAGAGTCAAGGCCATTATTCATGTGTTAAAAACAGATTTATCCTCTCTTCTTCTTCTATAGGGTAGTCTGATTTTTGTGGTGGGTAAGAACGAGGGGCTGCTTATGGTCAGTGGTCGCCGTCACAATGCGGATGATCTGGTAGCGACGGCGCTAGCGGTGGAACCAGTCAAAACTGTGTACAGGGGCAGGTGAGGGTGTCCTGTTTATTTGAATGAGATATAGTCTTATTTATTCGAATGAGAGCAGTCATTAATCTGAGGCATGTGTGTTTTGTAGGATTGCTGTGTTCTCGGTAACGGTGTTCTTTGATGAGAGAATAGTAATCGTAGCAGAGCAGAGGCCTGATGCCAGTGAAGAAGACAGTTTCCAGTGGATGAGTCGGGTTTTGCAGGTACAAGAGACTGAATGTGATTTAATGCCTCTGCTTGCTCCAGGGAAGTCAGGGAAGGCCTTGTTCATATGCTGCCAATAATCATTTTAGCATCTATGATTTTATTTGAAACTGTTATATGATGTGTTGATCAGTGTTATTGCTGTTGGCTAAACTTCAGCTCCATTAAGTTGAAATAAAACTGAAATTTGATATAAATAAAGAATTGAAAATAAACGACTAACTGAAAATAAACCCCCTTCATTAATCAGGGGTCACCACAGCGGAATGAACCGCCAACTTATCCAGCATGTGTTTTACGCAATGCATACCCTTCCAGCCGCAACCCATCACTGGGAAACACCCATACACTCTCATTCACACACATACAGTACACTACAGACAATTTAGCTTACCCAATTCACATTAGCGCATGTCTTTAGACTTGTGGGGGACACCGGAGCACCCACAGGTAACCCCCGCCAACACAGGGAGAACATGCAAACTCCACACAGAAAAGCCAACTGTCCCAGCCGAGGCTCGAACCAGTGACCATCTTGCTGTGAGGTGACAGCGCTACCCACTGCGCCACCACGCCGCCCTAGAATTAAAATATAAAGCTTAAAATATTCAAGTAGATAAATATATAATTCAAAATGTTTGACTGATAAATACTATAACATATATTAACAAGTAATACTGAAATGGCACTGCTCAATAGGTTTGATGGCATTGTGACCAAATTCTTTGCATTTGATCAAATTTGTATTCATTCATTCATTCATTCATTTTCTATTCGGCTTAGTCCCTTTATTTATCTGGGGTCGCCACAGTGGAATGAACCGCCAACTTATCCAGCATATGTTTTACGCAGCGGATGCCCTTCCAGCTGCAACCCATCACTGGGAAACATCCATACACACTCATTCACAATCATACAATACGGACAATTTAGCTTACCCAATTCACCTATACCACATGTCTTTAGACTTTGGGGGAAACCGGAGCACCCGGAGGAAACCCACGCGAACACGGGGAGAACATGCAAACTCCACACAGAAATGCCAACTGACACAGCCCGGGCTCGAACCAGTGACCTTCTTGCTGTGAGGCGAACGTGCTACTCACTACGCCACCATGGCACCCCAAATTTGTATTGCTATCTGGATATTTTAGTGTATGTTAAAGCAGTCACTAATTTTCGATGGTTAAATAAAGGCAGTGGTTATTTGTACGAAGTAAGTCTCCAAAGTTTAAAGTTCACAAGAAATCAAATCTAACCATATTGATTTTGTTAGCTCACATTGCTAGTTTTGTAGTGAACAATTTGTCTCTGTGTGTCATCAATAAAAAAAGTTTGCCCTTCATTCATTCATTCATTTTCTTTTCGGCTTAGTCCCTTCATTAATCCGGGGTCGCCACAGCGGAATGAACCGCCAACTTATCCGGCATTTGTTTTACGCAGCGGATGCCCTTCCATCCACAACCCATCTCTGGGAAACACATCCATACATTCCCATTCACACACATACACTATGGACAATTTAGCTTACCCAATTCACCTGTACCGCATGTCTTTGGACTGTGGGGGAAACCGGAGCACCCGGAGGAAACTCACGCAACCACGGGGAGAACATGCAAACTCCACACAGAAATGCCAACTGGCCCAACCGGGACCTGCCCCAACCGGGGATCGAACCAGCAACCTTCTTACTGTGAGGCGAACGTGCTACTCACGCGCCACCGTGGCGCCTAAGTTTGCCCTTCTAATCTAAAATTAAAGTCTGAAAATGCACTGTTTGTTTTCAGTTAAATTCTCAGATTATGTCAGTCTGAGGTATTGGGCGTGGTTAACATAATTAACCACACCCCTCCAACTGTCAGTTTTGATGACAAACAGATGTGGTGAGGAGGAGGCGTCTGTTAGGTTGTAATAATTCTTCTAAAACCCCTTTCCCCTTTCTTTCTGAATGTCTACTTTACTACATCCAATCAGCTCGCGGTAGAAAAAAGCAAGCCACACCCACTGTTTCCTCATTTAACATTCTGTTTCTCTAGAAACTGAATCACAATATAAAAAAAACTGTCGCAGCTTCCAATTCATGTGGACTTTAACACAAAAAACATATTATTGTTTATGTGTGATTAATATTATGTTGGCTTGTGTATTGTTTCTCAGGCGATTGACAGTATTCATCAAGTGGGTCTGTACTGTCTAGCACTGGTTCCTGCGAACACTCTGCCCAAAACTCCCCTGGGTGGCATTCACATCTCAGACACCAAACAGCTGTTCCTGGAGGGGGCGCTACACCCCTGCAACATCCTCATGTGCCCACACACCTGCGTCACCAACATGCCCAAACCACGGCAGAAACAACCAGGTGTGTTTTTTTAAACCACAAATCTACGATTACACACTGTGGTCATGTGACATGCAAGAGTAGTCTACAGGGAAAGCATAAAGCTGCAGATTTTAAGTACTGTCATTGTTCAGACGTTCTTTGTGAATAATGTAGTTATATTACACTACATTACTGCACCTACCATATACTTGAGATTTTACACACACAAGTATTGCTGTAATGCATTATTACTGATGTAAAGTAGACATGTCTTTTGTTAATCATATTCGACATTAGCACTAGGGGCCATTCACCAGTGTTGAGGATAGTTACTTTTGAAAGTATTTTGAAAGTAGTTTCAGAGCTTGCTGGGTTTTTTTCTTCTCTATTTTTTAAATAGAGAAGCTCTGCAATTAACAACGCACTCTATAAACTACACCTTGACTCCAAAGCTCTACATGCTGTATATACAGATGAATGAAAGTTTAAAGAAATGCGTTTGCTTCTTTTGTACTTTTTTGTCTTTTTAACTCAAAATATTAACTCAAACTCAAATATTATTACTCAATTTTTGAAGTAATGCGTTACTTGTTACTTAGAAAAGTAATATTATTACTTTTAGTAATATAGTAATATCAGTAAAATTGTTACTCAGGTTAACCGGTTGTGCATTACCCCCAATACTGCCATTCACATATTGCATCAGATACCTGTGGAAAACATGAAGCGTGTTGCTTCCTCTACCAATTTCAATAATCCTGTGACAGCACTAAGCAACCATTGGCTGCACACTTAGAGAAACCACCACTGACAAACTCTTGCTGTAGCTCTGATTCAAGTTTCATTTGTAGAGAAAACAGCTAAGCGGCGCAGTGTGCTCTGCTTTTGTCTGAGCTAATTAGTCTACCGTTAAAAACTGAAATCTGTGTAATACGTACAAAGTGTGAACTGAGGGTGCGTTTCTGAAGACCATCGTTAGCTAACTAAGGTCGCAAGTTCCGTCGTTACAAACATAGTTTGTTGATTTGGTGTTTCCCAAATCCATCGTTCCAACGATCATTCGTAAACTGCATCACAAACTTGTACGCTTGCAACTACACCTGTAGAGCTGTAGTTAGAGGCATAGTTCCTGGCTGTGTCCTATTCCCCATTATCCCCCTATACCTTGTTCATTCAGAACATTCTGACATTTAAACTTGTAATGATTTAAAGAGAAAACATTAAAGTCATCTCACTCGTGTGTAATTTGCTATTAAAGTATTTTTTACAGTTCAGTTTTAGCGATCTTCATATTGACAATTGCGTTCCCTTCATAGTGCACATTGAAGTCCATATATGCCATTTTGAATGCAGCCATGGCTTATGACGAAAGCTATAGGTGACTATATTATTTAAAAGCGCAATTTATGTTACATCTCCAAAACTTGTGAACGAAATATATAGCACAGGTTAATGCTTTAATTTATAATAGGATAGGTTATTTATTAAAAAGTGTGCCTGTGCTGTATATGACATGGGCCTGTTGGTTAGAACATTTCTGCAGTGGTTTGAATGTGTCAAATTGGGAATCAGAAAAATATCAGTCTGTAAACATATTTTATATTTTAAATGAGGAAAATAAACATGTCCAAAAAAGTATGCGAGTTTGGCGTATACAACATACTTTGTAGAAATTCTGTAAATTAAACTGCACAACCTAAGAAATAATGCTAATCAAAAGGATAAGAGTCTTCTCACTATAGAACAGAAAATATTTATTTGATTTTATTTGACATTTTTGCATTCATGAGGGAAAAGCTTGGTTATGGATGTGACAGATGTGAAATCGGCACTTATGTAAATCAAATATTTGAAAACATTGACAAAGATAGTTTTGATTGTTTGTACAGTACTGTAAAATACAAGCCCTCACAAAAAATGGCTTCGCTATTTTGGTGATTTTTAATTTTTTTTTCACGGCAAGGTTGACATTTCATGAAAATCTAACGCTAATGTGATGTTTTGTGTGCTATATAGTGGGAGTCGGGCCTGCCTCCATCATGGTGGGAAATTTGGTTGCTGGTAAAAGAATAGCACAGGCTGCAGGCAGAGATCTGGGACTCATTGAGGACCAAGACCTGGTCAGGAAGGTAAACACAGACTTTGCGTTGCATTGTGCACCTGTATAGAAGGACCTATATAAATGATGCAAACCATTTCTTTTGTTTGAAATGCATTGTGTGGTGTTTTAATGCTTCCGTGTGGATTCAGCTGTGCATGTGGCCTACTATGATGGTGAGCGCTGAACATTACGCCAAAGCCACATGACACAATTGTGTTTTTGTTTTATTTTTTGATGTTACATATTGGGCAGTTCACATGATGACCTGTCTGTGTTTTCTTTTTTAGCATCAGTTCCTTACTGAGGCTTTACAGTGGAGAGCTCAAACAGATCCCGACCATACACTTTATGTGCTTTTGAATGCAAAGGTAAAAATATAGGAACACGCCAAAAGAAGTAGCAAAAAGACTACACCTTTAATGCTGGCCTATAATGTGCTGTTTTTCTGTGTAGGGAGTGGCGGTGTGTACAGCTACCTGTGTGCAGCTTCATAAAAGAGCAGAGAAAATCGCTGCTGCTCTCATGGAAAGAAGTGGCATTAACATCGGAGAGAATGTGGTGCTTTTGTATCCTCCAGGTAAATAACACTCCTTTAAAAATGCGTATTATGAAGGACTGTAAACAGCACTCTTTCTCATTTGTGGAGAGTGTGTGCATATCAAGTTAAAGACAACATTTTACATACTTTTATATTTTTATAGATTTTTATTTACATAAACATAAGCATTCATTGAAATAAAAATTTGTATAAAGATTTTCATATATACAATTGAAGACAACAATTTTAGCCCTCATGTTATAGTAGTTCTTTTTTCATATTTTTTCATATAATGTTTAAATAAAGCAAGGAATTATTTCACATTATTTCCTATTAAATGTTTGCTATGGAGAATGTTTAATATCTTTTAGTTTGGCTGGAATGAAAAACAGCTTAATTTAAATCTGCTAAGGTCAATATTATTAGCCCCCTTAAGATTTTTTTTTTAAATTGGCTACAGAACAACCAGTGTTGTCCAATAACTTTCCTAATAAACCTAATTAACTTAAAATGACTTATTAAAATTATAGTAAAATATTATTTACTGTCATCATGGCAAAGACAAAAGATTTTTAGAAATTAGTTATTTATATTTTAGTTATTTAAATAACTAAAACAATCATTTAAATAACTAAAATATAAATAGCTAATGGGCGCCACGGTGGCGCGTGAGTAGCACGTTCGCCTCACAGCAGGTCCCGGTTGGGCCAGTTGGCATTTCTGTGTGGAGTTTGCATGTTCTCCCCGTGGTTGCGTGGGTTTCCTCCGGGTGCTCCGGTTTCCCCCACAGTCCAAAGACATGCGGTACAGGTGAATTGGGTAAGCTAAATTGTCCATAGTGTATGTGTGTGAGTGGGAATGTATGGATGTGTTTCCCAGAGATGGGTTGTGGCTGGAAGGGCATCCGCTGCGTAAAACAAATGCCGGATAAGTTGGCGGTTCATTCCGCTGTGGCGACCCCGGATTAATAAAGGGACTAAGCCGAAAAGAAAATGAATGAATGAATAAATAGCTAATTTCTAAAAATCTTTTGTCTTTGCCATGATGACAGTAAATAATATTTTACTAAATTAGTTGATTATTAAAACTATTGTTTAAAAATGTGTTGAAAAAATATTCTCTGTGTTAAATAGAACTTATAAAATATTTTAAAATATATTTTAATCCAAAGTTAAATGATAAAATGATAAAAGTCGTACTAAGCAGCTTATATTTAAAAAAATGTTTTCATTAATTTATATTAGGCTAAAATAAATTAAATTAAGACTTTTAGATGATAAACATAAAATGTTGCCTTTGAAAGAATTGAAACAAATAGTCCAAAGCACTAAAAATACTTTAACTGAGACATATGAAATACAAAACTAAATACAAACATTGTAAAAAGCATGCAAACCCCAAAGAAAATATAAATATAAAAGCAGTGAATGGTGCACTGCATATGAATCCTCTGTGTGTGCAGGTATTGATCTGATCGCAGCATTTTATGGCTGTTTGTACGCTGGTTGTATTCCTGTCACCGTGAGGCCTCCACACCCACAGAACCTCTCTGCCACTCTGCCCACCGTCCGCATGATCATCGATGTAAGTCTGCTGATTTAGCATCTCCTGAACACCTTCGTTGGGATGACTGCTTTTGTTTGTCTACTTTGTTTAGCAGCCAAACGGTTTACTTTTTTGTGTCTCTCTTTGGGTTTCCGCAGGTCAGCAAGGCTGCTTGCATTCTCACTACTCAGGTTTTAACAAGGATTCTCAGATCGAAAGAAGCAGCAGCTACAGTCAACATAAAAACATGGCCTATCATTATAGACACAGGTAACTCACACCAGTCGATTTCCAATGTAGCTTCTGTGCACAACATAATGCGCTTTTCTGGTACAATAATAGTCAAGTCAAGTGATATGATTTGATAATTATGTTTATATATTCTTTGAGGACTAAACTTTCTTTAAGTTTTGTATACCAACTCTAATAACTGTCTCATCACCGCTCTACAGCCACTTGAAGCACTAATATCTTCATGTTACTGTACATAAAATGATAAAAAACTTGTATAGAAAATGTAAAAAACTTTCCAACTAGTCACATTTAATGCATTTAAGGAAAAAATTCTGGTTTGATATTTTAAATTGATTAAGACAGTTACTAAATAAGCTTTTTCATTTACGTTTTCATTTACATTTTCGTTGTATTTTACTATCTAATTTCATGTCTCAATTATTGTCCATAAATAATAAATTAATAATTAAATAAGCCTAAATAATTAATTACTTTAAAAAAATACCATCGAAACATGGTGAAAACGTCCGGCGCATGGTCTAAAGAGCTCATAAAAACATAAAGAATAAAACATAACAATAAACTGACCTACTTTAAGCAGATCAAAACAGAAAAATGTGTTGTATGTCCTCAAACATTTGTATATGAGGTGGAAAATGTAAAAATGTAAAAATAATGTGCAATGTAAAAATACTGTGCAACATCCTGAAATTATTCTCTTAAATAAAGGGTCATTACCTCTTAAGTGTCATATAGCGTATGGAAATATTAATGTTTTAAGTCTGTCCGGAGCATGTTTGACGCCGTCTATCAAATATACTTTTTTTACTTGTAATGGCTCAGTATGTTTTGTATTTTGATTTCACTCTTAGTTACTTTGCGTGTGAAATATAATGCACGCATAACCGCGTAAAAAAGAAAAAGGCTGTCAAAAGTTTGAGCTAATTCATCAAAAAATAGCTAAACCTATATTAAAATACAGCATGAGGCAACAGGCAGAGTGTGAACTTAGGGTAAGGCTAAGATATGCGCTTGGTTTTTAATGCATTTAAAAAGATTTGCGGCGAACCAAGATGTTTTAACAACCGCCTATTAACAAATATACTGCGTCAATCATCGTGTGCGCATACTGGAAAAAATTTAGTCAAAGCAATTACATTCTTCAAATTTTATTTGATTGGCAAGTTTTTTTTTTGTTTTATCTTCTTACATTTATAAATATATAAATAATATAAATGACTTGTCTATGCCTCATGGAGATGTGCAATGCTGACTAAAACAAACAAACACACACACATATATACTGTATATTTAAGCCTTTTAGATTGTTCATAAACAGATTATTTCAGGATCAAAACACAGCAGTGGCTCTGAGATGCACAAATGTTCTGCTCCAGCTTTGTTTTTGTTGACAAAAATAGAAAATCCAGTCCAAAATACAGTATTTAAAAGGTCTCAATGTTAACATTTTTGTTAGTCTGTAAAATAAAATGATCAAATTTGCAAATGTCACTCTGTCTTGTGATATTACTCATCTTTTAAGATTAGGAAAAAAAACAATGATACTTTTGGCATTCAGGACTTTTAATGTAATGAAACCCTTTCATCAATTTCGTTCCTGACATAGTTAAAACTATCGTGTAATATTATTTTTAGTCACATACCCTCATAATCTCTAACAAAAGAACTTCTCTTTTGATGCGTTTACTAGCGTTGAGGGCAGGACGACCGGTTAACATGGACATACAGAGAAAAGATTAACAATTGTGTTTCATGCTGACTTTAACTTTTATTTCTCATGTTGTTCCTCAGATGACTTGCCTCGCAAACGGCCTCCCACAATCTACAAGCCACCCAATGCTGAGATGATCGCCTATCTGGACTTCAGTGTCTCTACCACAGGCATGCTGACAGGAGTGAAAGTGAGAGATTTTTCATCATTGTTTTAGGTAGTTTTGGTGAACCGTTAATATACTAAATAACTGACCAATCAGACTGGTTTGTGTCAACATAAATCTGAAACCACTACTGAAAATGATTCTATAGGGCTGTTCATACTGCACTTAACCCCGGGTTATTGTTGTTCTAAACACTGCTTTTAACACCAGGTGAAGACATGTTTCGTACCTGTAATTTAAAAGCTGTTTTTGCACCGCATTTTGCTCAAGGTAATTAAAGCACACCTCGTTTTTGTTGTTAACCCTGCATTGCAGTCCCATGTTTGTTCTGTGTGAAACGGAGCAGTGGTTGCTTGGTGCTGTTGGACACTTGGCAACAGAGACAGCCAATAAGAAAATTGAGCAGTGAAGTTGACGTCAGGTCAGGAAACATGCATGGTGTCAAAAGCAGCTGGTGAGAGGTAATGTTAAGTAAAAACTTAACAGAAAAAGACAGAAAGACTTTGACACTGCAAATATGTTAATTAGAACATTTATAAGAACATTCAACGTCTGTTTTGTTATACGTTAACCATAGGTATAGCATGATTATTGACAGTAATGATAACCCAAGATTCCATTTATCCAGGGTTTAGGATTAATAATAGGCTTAATAATTCCAAGTATGAAAAACACCTTATTTTTAGTTTAAAATGTATTATTATTATTATTATGATTTAAATGCCTTGGAAGCTTTTGATCCTATTGTAGCACATTGTTAGCTCATATTAGAGTTGTGAAGAGTAGAGCTAGAAAACTGAAGAAAAACAATAACCCAATTATTGTTTTGTTTAAAATAAAGATCCAAATTCCCACATTTTTTATTGTATATATAATCAAACAAAATAGTTAAAATAAATCGTTTGCTGTATAGTAAGGCAAGGCATGGCAAGTTTATTTATATAGCACATTTCATACACAGTGGCAAGTGCTTTACATAAACAGGAAAAAAAGAGACAAGTATAAGAAAATAAAAACAAATAATAAAAAATGACTAAGATTAAAATGTGTTAAAACAGGTTATAAAAGAATGACAAAGAATAGAAAGACATAACATATCTGTCAGACATAGCACAGTGCTTGGAGCACATCTGATCAATTCTTGAAGCGGATTTCAGCAGCGAGGGGCATCATAGCGGAAAGCCGACTCACCCTGCTTTGACTGAACTCTTGGAGTTTCTAGTTTGTATGATCCTAAAGATCTGAGTGATCTGTTAGGTTTGTATTCAGAGAGCATATCTGTAATGTATTAAGGTCCTAGGCCATTTAGGGATTTATAGACAAGTAATAATACTTTAAAATCTATTCTGAATGTAACTGGGAGCCAGTGTAGAGACCTGAGGACAGGTGTAATAAGCTCTGATTTTCTGGTTCTGGTCAGAATCCTGGCCGCCGTGTTCTGAATGAGCTGCAACTGTCTGACTGTCTTTTTGGGAAGGCCAGTGAGGAGGCTGTTACAGTAATCCACCCTGCTGCTGATAAAAGCATGAACATGTTTCTCTAAGTCCTCTCTGGAAACAAAGCATCTAATTCTTGCAATGTTTTTAAGATGATGATTTTTATGCTGATTTACTGACTGCTTTGACATGATTACTGAAATTCAGATCTGACTCCAGAATCACACCAAGATTCATGAACTTATTTTTGGTTGTTTGACCCTTAGAGCCAAGGATACGCATTAACCTTGAGAACCTCATCTCTGTTTCCAAATGCAATGACTTTCTCTTTGTTTAACTGAAGAAAGTTTTGGCACTTCCACCTGTTAATTTCATCAATGCATTGGCAGAGGGTGTCAATGGGGTTGTAGTCATTAGGCAGTAAGGCTAAGTAGATCCGAGTGTCATCCGCATAGCTGGGGTAGGAGATTTGGTTCTTTCTCATTATTAATACATATAATTAAATGTATGTATATGTCTGAATAGATCATTATTATTTTGAGTTCAGACTTAAGACTTCACATTCTTCGTTATTGGATGAAACTGCATTTGCATTAAAAATATTGAACAAACTGTTCATTAACCAACACAACATTTTTAATGGCTGCCATCTGCTGGAGTAACAGTGTAATTGCTGCATTTTCATTTAAAGCGTTATTTTCAAACTGATTTTTTTTTTGCTATCGTTGACATTAATTAATTAATTAATTCATTCATTTTTTTTTCGTTCAACTTAGTCCCTTATCAGGGGTCACCACAGCAGAATGAACCACCAATTACTCTGGCATATATTTTATGAAGTGGATGCACTTCCAGCCGCAACCCAGCACCATGCAGGGAGACGTAAACCCATACACTACCCTAGACATTCTAGTTATTATATAACAGAGAAATAAAACACTGATAACTGAACGCTGCTGCATACATGGTTACTGCTCTCTCACTGGAATGCAGATTTGAATGGACTGCTGTGATCGTCAAAGGTTTATTAAACATATGCCATTCATTACCATTTAGAATTAATCCTGCATGATTATGTGAGTCATGATTATGATGTTTTAATGATTAGTCATGCAGCACTATCTCTACTGCACATTAGAGACTCATTCTTTTCCTATTGTGTGTGTGTGTGTGTGTGTGTGTGTGTGTGTGTGTGTGTGTGTGT
>CAIGQQ010034734.1:8873054-8943278 GCA_903798035.1 Danio albolineatus | reverse complement strand
CTGTCTGTCTGTCTGTCTGTCTGTCTGTCTGTCTGTCTGTCTGTCTGGTGGATTTACACGAGAACAACAGGCTCAAAAGCCACTCGTGAGAGAAACAAAAACTGCAACAACAAAAAAACGCAGCTCCTGGGACATATTTCATGCTGTCCAGAAATATATACAGGGGTTTTAGCAAAAATGTCTGTATACTTTATATAGAGTTGGGTTATTATTGAAATGGCCTTTTCTTATTCTGTATTTGACAGAACGTGGCTCTGTGCTTCTTATGAGCACCTTTTGAAAAAAACTTTATTAGGGACAACATAATTTTCTGTGCAACTATCTTTTACAGATTTGGGTGAACAGTCCTCATAATGCAACAGGATACTACACAATATACGGAGAGGAAAATCTACAGGCTGACCACTTCAACACTAAACTGAGCTTTGGAGATCCTCAGACGCTCTGGGCCAGAACTGGATACCTGGGCTTTGTCAAGAGAACTGAACTCACAGACGCCAGCGGAGGTGAGAGGGAGTAGTGAAATGATGTGTTTTATAAGGGATTTACAACGCATAAATAGTCCTGACTTTAGATTAGGTCACAAAACTGCACGAAATTATCCTAATAAAGCAGTTATTAACATACAGAGTAACTATTATTGTATGTCTGAATAATAAATAATAATAATAATGTTAATTTGAGTAGTTTATTAATCATTTACTCACTCATTCTGAATGATCTTAAAGAAGCATCAACTACTCTTAAATAACTGCTTTGTAAATAATGCAATACTTAATTTGGTAATAATGAAAAAATAATAATTATGAACATTTTACATTTGCTTTTAAGTAAAGAATACAACATTTGTAGCTGTAGTTATAAACTGCATGATAATGTCTATTAATAATGGGGAGTTAATGCTTTACAAATAATGAATTTGTATTTGCTTATGCTTAATAAATGATTCATAGTGTACAGTTATTAATAGGGTTAGGGTTAGGGTATATAGCATTAACATTGCTATAACATTGCAACTAGAGGTCTCAGACATTTGTACCCCACTGTAAATACCTAATTTATAAGATTGAATAACATATTGTTAAGTCACACTACAGTAAATGACTGCTATGTAAAAATGTGACTGGCTGTAACTCTCTCTGTTTAGATCGCCATGATGCTCTGTTTGTGGTTGGCTATCTGGACGAGACTTTAGAACTGAGAGGTTTGCGATATCATCCAATTGACATCGAGACCAGTGTGTCTCGTGCCCACCGCAGCATCGGTGAAAGGTAACTTTGCTCCAAGAGGGCCATATTATGCTTTTTACACTGTCCGGCCTGATTAAATTGTATTAGTAATGTGTTGTCTCAATGTCACAGATCTGCTGTAGACCATTTTGAGAGATGTAAACAACAACAATGGTCCTAGCAATTGTCATTTAATTATTTCCATAGCTTCCACATATTGATTTCCAAGGTCCACATATTGATGAATAATGTTATGATAGCTGTTTTAACATATAGTTATGATTGAATTGCATTATGTCACAGCTATAAAATATTTTGACATGAAGCAGGAAATGTTGATGGGCCAGTGACATCACATTGAAATGGTCTATACTAATACACATGCGTGTTTTCGCTCCGCAGTGCCGTTTTCACCTGGACAAATCTGCTGGTGGTGGTGGCTGAGCTCTGTGGATCAGAGCAGGACGCTTTAGACCTGGTTCCACTGGTAACCAATGTAGTATTAGAGGAGCACCATCTGATTGTGGGAGTAGTGGTTATTGTCGACCCAGGCGTCATACCTATAAACTCCAGAGGAGAGAAGCAGCGAATGCACTTGAGAGACTCTTTCCTGGCAGATCAGCTGGACCCCATATACGTAGCGTACAACATGTGAGCTGCTTTATGGGCAAGCCAAAGGCCTACCAGACAGGTGCTATGGAGCCTAGCCTCAGAACATGGTATTGGGTTCATTTACAGAAAGACTCGGCCCTGTTTTTTTCGGGGGTAAGGTGTTGTTTACCTGAAATACAAACAAGTGAGATGACTGTTTTTGGAGAGGGAATGGTATAAAATAATTGCTCATTTCCTTCCTTCCTTGATCCTCCCCCTATCTAAGCAAAATGCCACATACTTGATGTCCAGTTCTTGGTCATGATCTCAACTTACTTGAAGTACATAGCAGTTTTTTTACTCCAACACCCTTCTGTTTTAGTACAGTCTAGTACTATTGTTAATTCGAATGAGCTTAAAGCCTCAGTTCGTAAGTTCTCACCTTGGTTGCTCTATTACAGAGTTTCTGAAGTTTTTTAATCAATTCCAGGATTAAATTCTGGTTCAGATTACACAATATATGTCTAATTTGGCACAATATTTGCTGAGTTATTTCAACTGTTTACCGATTTAATCATTATCAGTTTAACTGAAGTCAGTCACTACGCTTCAAAAAATATTTTTCTTAGTTTTTGTCTTGTTTCTAGCCAAGATATCGAAAAATACTTCAATCAAGAAGGATTCTCTAAACAAATAAAGATTATTGTCTTGATTTCAGAAATAATTAAGCAAGTTTTTCCTTAAAATGAGCAAAATAATCTGCCAACACTGTAAAAAATGTTGGCTTCCACACAATTACTTCATATTGTTCCAACACAAATTAAGTTAATATAATCGTTTTTACAAATTGAAGTAGATTGAACATAAAGCGGGTGCCACAGTGGCGTAGTGAGTAGCACGTTCACCTCACAGCAAGAAGGTCGCTGGTTCGAGCTCCGGCTGGGTCAGTTGGCATTTATGTGTGGAGTTTGCATGTTCTACCTGTGGTGCTCCGGTTTCCCCCACAAGTCCAAAGACATGTGATATAGGTGAATTTGGTAGGCTGAATTGTCCTTAGTGTATTTGTGTAAATGAGTGTGTATGGATGTTTCCCAGAGATGGGTTGCAGCTGGAAGGGCATCTGCTGCGTAAAACATATGCTGGATAAGTTGGTGGTTCATCCCGCTGTGGCGACCCCAGATTAATAAAGGGACTAAGCCGAAAAGATAATGAATAAATGAATGAATGAATGAATGAATGAATGAATGAACATAAAGCAGGGTGGCACGGTGGTTAGAACTGTCGCCTCACAGTAAGGTCACTGGTTGGAGTCCCAACTGGTTCAGTTGGCATTTGTGTGTGAAGTTTGAAAATGTTCTCCTCATGTTCCTGTGGGTTTCCTCTGGGTGCTCCGGTTTCCCCCACAGTCCAAAGACATGCGCTGTAGGTGAATTGAATAAACTAAATTGGCCGTAGTGTGTGAATGAGTGTGTATAGGTTTTTCCCAGTACTGGGTTGCAGCTGGAAGGGCATCTGCTGTGTAAATTGTATGCCAGAATAGTTGGCGGTTCATTCTTCTGTGGCGACCTCTGAAATAGAGACTAAGCAGAAGGAAAATGAATGAATGAATGAATGAATGAATGAATGAATAAATGAACGAACAAACGAACAAACGAACAAACGAACGAATGAATAAACGAATGACAATGAATGAATGAATGAACATTAGGCAATTAAGCTGTCCCAAAAAAAATGTTAGAAATTGTGTTTTTTCAACTCATTTTAAATAAGTAATTTAAACAAGCAACAAAAGTCAATTTGTAAGTCAATGGTATAAGCAAAATTATCTTGTTTTTGGTTTACTTGGTTTACTTACACCCATTGGCAGATTATTTAGCTTGTTCCAAGGTAAATTAGTAGTTACACCTACTACTTCTGAAAACTCAAGATATTTTACTCGTCTAGAAAACCCTTCTTGATTTAAGAGATTTTAGATATTTAGGTGAGAAGCGAAACCGAAACTCTTTTGCAGTGTAGCTCAGCCTTCTCAATGACCGTCAAACATTCTGAGCAATGATTGGTCAGGAGTAATGTGTCGTCTGACATGTTTATTTTCCATGATGTATAATTGACTGTATTAACATAGAAAATATTGTGTAGTCTGAACCTGACATAAAAGGCCACGCGCACAAACAATGAAGACTATAACCATAAAGATATTAATATCCACACAGATGAATGATAGTGTTATATGTAATATAAATGCGTGCTACAGTTGTGTTGTCCGCTGCTGTAAATGCTGGAGCTCTTTAAAGTGAAGTGATTTCTTATTGGCCGTCGCTGTTTGTATTGCTTTTAGCTGAAAAAACAAAACAAGAAACAAAATCGTTCCTCTGTGCCATTTTATTTCAGAAGTTCAGAAGTTGATCATGTAATGTTTCATTTTTAGGCTGGACACAAGAGAAGAAGTTGGGAATCTGTAGCCATTGTCTTCTATAGTAAGAAAAAAATACTATGGAAATCTGTTGCTACCCTTTTTTAAACATTCTTCAAACTATCTTCTTTTTTGATCATCGGAAGAATAAAAACAAACCAGTTTAACTAGTGGTGGGTTATACAATAATGACAGGATTACATTTTTTGGGGTGAACTATCAATTTAAGGTTATAGTCTTCATCTTCAATGTGAATGGCCTTTAATTCGTTAATAGAAAACCAAGAGGAATCGAAACATTACTATAAACAGTGCAATATAAACTTAATTAATATGTTTATGATTGATAGAATGAATAATAATGGACTACAAAGACCCAAGTAACAGCGATCAGTCGAGTAGTTCTGTAGGTTTAGCAATATCCATTCTGTATTTTTAAATTAGCGTCCTCTTATGGGAGTTGTAATACTGTAAGATTCAAGGTAATGAACAGTTGTACCCAAAAACTCTGAAATAATGATTTGTTTCTTATTAGGCTCTAAGATAATTGATCTGCAACCCAGCTTATCAATGGTGCTGTGAGTTACAGGGCGTAATATTTAATGGGGTATTAATCCTCTCCTGGTCATTAGTCATTCATCAGATGGCTGTGTGCAAATGAGCTCACGGTATATTTAAAACAGGGACAGTCCCTCCAGAGCAGCCTGGGTTTAAGTGCCTTTCTCAAGGGCAGTGTTAATGATAGGACATTTCTCTAACTTATAGAATGCCCTTACCCAGGTTACAGCCCACAGCTTCATCCACTATCGATTTGGTTTACACACTTTTTGTGCCGCAAAACTGCAGCCGACAGCTTTTTTTTTTGCTCATTCAGGAAGCATTTAGGAATTCAATTCTTACCACTGGGGCTTTAACACAGTTTATTACAGATATGCAGCTATTCCAGTTACAAACTTTCATATTTTAATGTAATATTTACAAGATACAGTATGCAGTTTTGGTTATTAGTGGGGCCACACGGAATCGGTTTATTTACTCGAGTAAATGTGTGTAAATGTATATTTAATCAGTTTTTAAATTAATTTCAGTAATAATATTGACTAATATAAAAATATTCATATGATTTATTTACAATACAGTTTGTAAAGTACTATTTTCGGTGTTTTAGTAGAGATTTTATATGAAAGACGTGCTTTGTTTACCAAATACAGTGAATCTAATTAGATTCGCATTGTAAACATTGAATAAAAGTTAAAAAGGTATTACTTTTTATTTCATAAATTAAAATTTTAGTTATGATACTCCCAAAATCATTCTGCATGAATCCGCAGATTTTTAACAAAATACTCCGCAGAAATAGCAAAAAATGTCTGCAGATTCCGTATGGCCCTAGTTATTAGTATACTGAATTGCATTGTAATATCAATTTATTACAAAATATTTCAATGTAAAACAACTTTTTTTCTTTTTAAAATTACATTTAGCTTGTTATTTAAGATTATCCACAAATAATTTTGAGGAATCAGTTGAATAATTGAATTGAGCTATATTTTAACTATATAAATAAAAGATTATATATGGGTCAAAGACATTTTATTTACATTAAATTAAAACGACAAGTGTTTTATAAGCATTCAAAGCTTTTTACATGCAGGTAAAGTTGATTAACTTTTGTCTGACAAGTTTTTTGGAGGGTATATCAATAAACTATTATTGCACTGAATGCAATAAGTGGATCTCTTATAAATCGTAGTAATAATGAGTGATACTCATTGTTTTTTGCTAAGAAAAACGAACCTAATACACTTCTATTGTTTTGATGATAAACCCGTTACCCAGCATTCACTTTTAAGGGTTAACACCTACCTAACTTTAAATGGTAACAGTTCCTGACTGACTTTTGCCTTCCTGTCAGAGGCATTTTCTCTAAACGGACCTCCCCAAACTAAAACATTAACAGTTGCTGAATAATCTGGCCTACATTCATAGTTCATGTATATTTGGAAAGAAGAAACTTTGGGCTTTATTATCCACTATCTAGAGTTTATAATGCTCAAAACGAAAAAAGTTATAGATGCTTAAGTAATGTAAAAAAAAATGCACCGCACTAAACATTTTACTATTTATAAACAATTACATGAAATTAGTCCTGAAGCAATACAGAAAAGTAATAGGTCAAAACCTACTCATCTCCTAAGTATATTTTTTGAATTTGGTGCCAATATTATGCAAATATCCCATTGAAAAACAACTAGCTGCAATGGGTGCTGGGGGGTTGTAGCCTTAGACTGATGTGTAGTTTGTCAAGACTACTCGTGTTCTTTTTGGTGTAATCTATTCATAAACACCGACATGTGCAAAAACAGCGCCCCAGTGCGTCCGCGTCGGGGTGCTGGCTAAAAATCATTGTGTCTTTGACCCATATATTCAAACAAACAGCTCCCACATGACCATCAATATTGTTTGCCATCATCCTTTATGCACTTTAATACATAAATAAGGATCTATTCTGAAACATGGACTATTAAGGGCATACATGTAATCGAACATATGTTCTTGCATCATTGAGTAGCATATGACTTCTCACAAAAAGTGCAGGCACATAAAAACACTCCTATTTAATCCAACCTCATCACCTGCATCTTTAAAGAAACACACACCAAGCCTAAACACGTTCGACTGCACTGACCGACCGCAAACCTCCTCATCACACAGAAAGCCCAAACCAAACTCAACCTGAGCTACAGTATAGCTCTATCTTTGCTCATCTAAAGGTGCTTTTACACGTCAGGACAAGCCATTCAAACCTCTGTGTGGCTAATAAATTCAGGCATCTGTACAATAAAGCGAAACAAACCTGTAAAATAACACCACTCTGTACAAGCAAGGCCCTGGTGAACACCTAATTGTACAAAGGCATAGATTTTACATGGCAAAGGATCTTTAAAAGGACACTTGCTGTCTCCTGTACTATAGACGTTTTTACTAGGAATGACTAACTCACTTCTTGTAAACCTGAACTAATTGTAAATAATTGCTCGTGTACAGATGAGAAATCCTACTGTACTGTACTGTAAGTTAGTTGCTGTATTTGGGGGGGGGATTATTATGAATATTAACTGCTGTCACTGACATCCCTTCGCGGCCGAACGAAGGTGAAGACGACTCTGTAAATAGCTTGCTTTGTTTCTGTTGGATTTTTGTTTTGGTTATTGGCTGATCGGAAACGTGATGAGTTGAAGTCTGTGTACAGATCTGTCTATTTAGCATTCAGCTACAGGAACTGTATGGTCGTTATGATGTAAGCATGATAAAGTCGAGCACTGTGGGGGGCTTGAGAGATTACTTTCCGAGTCCTCACACACTTGAACACTACAGTATGTTAGCCTGGCCTCGTTCATCGTACGATGGGGTCGAGTACAGTATGGTCACGCGTTTTCTCAAATCAAAGACACTGTCATGAAATGTTTTCTCTCGTTCTCACTGTCGTCATTGGCATCTGAGCTGAGTTGATGTGACGAAAGCACAAGCGAGCGAATGAGCTTTTGAAACGGGCATTCAGGGAAATAGTGCTTTCCAGAATGGAGAGGATGTTCATTTATAAATATTCACGTTCATGTTTGCAATGATTTTAGTTCTTTAATTAAAACGAATTTATTTGTCGTTTTCATCAGAGTAAACCAAGTCTTAATAGGGGCTATTAAAAAATAAACAAAACTGAAAATAAGTTGAATAGCCAGCAAAGTGTTGGATCAAAGTCAATGTTTCACGCACTATGCAACCAGCTGCGGTTAAATTTCAAAACACATCTGGAGGAATACACGCCTACAAAGGAAACAATCATTTGCTTGCAGATTATGGAATAAAATGCCAACATGCAAAGGTAACCTGACTTCTAAATAACGCATATTACTCTTAAACAGTATCTGGGAATAATAGGAATGTGATGTTTCACATTTTTGTCATTCGTGGATATTAATGAAAGTCACGATTATGCAAGCAAGCATTTCCCTGCTGGTTCACATCTCTTTCTTTTTGTACATTGATTACTGTAACTGTTTTATACTCCAATGAAAAACGTGAAAAAATAATAAAAGGCTTTTATTTTGCAACTCTAAAGTTTGGTTTTTATAACTGCGTTTTTATTCATCCCTGTGTGTCTATTCATCTAAAACAATTATTTAACGTTTTTAAATCACATTTCTGAATAAAACATATGCTAAAAGCTAAATGCGAACCAGAAAAGATTAAACAAATCATGAATGGACGCGATAATGTCAATAATATTAAATACAATCAAGAGTTTTATATACATTATTATTGTTTTTTTAATTTATTGTGCATTAGTAAAATACAAATACAGCAAAACAGGGAACAAAAAGTTCCAAAGATAATTGAAAATCAATCAAAAAAAACAAAACAAAAACAATTGGAAGACATCCACAAGACGCCATATACAGATTCATAATAACTCACAATAGATAGAGCTCTTATATTTTTATAGCCTTGACATCATTAACATAAATAGTTTGTTGACAAACACCTTGTATAAAGGGGGGATTTTGAAATTTACATTTGTGTCTACATTATGTATAAAGAATTTACCATTTAAAATAATAAAAATAACAAAATTGTTAATTTTTTATCACCATTTTCAAAAAACAAACAATTTCTTTTGCATTCAATGTTATCAACACATTATTTTCAGCAGAATAATTAGAAAAACTGACCAAAATAATTGCACACTCTGACAATCAACAAATAAGGGACATAAGGATTCCTCACTGTTTCTACGAAACAAACATTCTCAGTATCTAAAAATCTGGAAAGCAACAAGTTGGTTGGGTCAAAATTGTAATTATGTAAAATATTTAAATGAATTTCTCTTACACATTATTACTTTTTTCATGAATGAATCTATACAACTACAATCAGGAGATCGATATGAGAGAGATATAAGAGAGGAAACATACAAGTTACTTTAACTGCAGAGAGAAAAAAAGATTTACAAAAAAAAGAAAGGGGTAAGTAAATTACAATTGTACAAATGTGTATAGAAAGAAAGAAAGCTCAACAACAACAAAAAAAAAGCTCAACAAAGGCTGTACTTTCTTCGTCAGCTGAGGAAGTTCAACCTCCCAAAGGAGCTTGTGAAACAGTTCTACACCTCCATCATTGAATCAGTCATCTGCACTTCAATAACTGTCTGGTTTAGCTCAGCTACCAAATCTGACCTTCGAAGACTACGTCGAATAGTTCGGACTGCTGAGCGAATCATTAGTACAACCCTCCCGACTCTCCGAGAAATGTACTTAACCAGAGCGAGCAGAAGGGCTGCCAAAATCCCTCTGGACCCCTCACACCCAGCACATTGCCTTTTTGAACTGTTACCTTCTGGTCGACGCTACAGAGCACTGCGCACCAGAACAGCCCAACACAGAAACAGTTTCTTCCCACAGGCAATCCATCTCATGAACACTTGATGATAATAATCGTGAAACCAACACCACTACGTGCATTACACGTTTAACACACACATACACTTATTTAACAACACACTTTACGTGCCAAATTGCACATGACAGCTGCAAATATAACGTATATAGTAATATGCCTGTACATACACATGTCAATTTGTATATTTGCATTTAACACTTCTTCTATTTTTTAAAATATATTTATTATCTGTTTTTTGTCCTGTCTTTGTAATTCTGTTGCACTGTAGAAGCTCTGTCACGAAAACAAATTCCTCGTATGTGTAAACATACCTGGCAATAAAGCTCTTTCTGATTCTGAAATTAAGAGCAGGTAAGCTATCTAACTCAGTTTAGAGTCGATGGACAACAGTTATTCATATAGTCCTAAAAATCTGACACATTTTTAGCTGTTACACACACGGAAAGATCTGAGCAGTGAGTCAACTTCAATCAGAAAACGATTATTATTGCTTCATTCATGCCCCCAGACCCATCTTCTGTTTCACTGCTATTGGCCAATCACAGAGCGTAATACAGCTTTACGTAACACGTACATCTAGGGGGCGGCGCTTATCGCGGCCTTTAGAAAAAAAACCTGAAGCCATCTAGAATTTTTCAATGGAAACCGCCCAGCTTTATTCTATGCATTATTAAATAAATTACTTTTCGAATTATCCCCCGAATACTGGCATCTACGTGGACGACGTCGTCGTTTCCAGGAGCGGTTCAAACGGATAAGAGGTAACGCGCTGCTTTTGTTTTGTTCTGTTCCTCTTCAGCCGACCTGTCGCTCCGTCATGGCGTCCGTCAGCTCGGTTCTAGCACTCGTCTTACGGGAAGGTGTTTTAATGGCTCCCCGTATCGCTGACGTCTGTTGACGCGGGTACTTGCGTGCCAGTGACTAGCCTGGAAGTTTCTGCAGAGCGCGGCATAAAGTCGCCCACAGGCTTCAAAACACACCACAGCGGTTTGCTTTATTTAGAGATGCGCTTTTGATCAGGATCTCGTGGGGAAATAAGACTTTAGAGTCCGACACGCGTTACATATTTGCATCATCCTTAGAAAAAAATATGTCTATTTTCTTGCGATGGAACTTTTGTGTAACGCTAGTACGAACACTGAAAACTTCCGCCGAAATCTGATCTGGCTTGACAGTTGAGATGTGAGGCGAAATGCGTGTTTTATTTAACGTTAGCGTGTTAAGTTAGCTGAATTAGCCTTAGATAGTTTATTTTAAATGCGAACATTTAACACTATACTACCGTGAATGTTGAATCAACAGGTCAGTAACGTTAAAGTTAGCACCATTATTTTGGCTTCATTGAAATAGAAATTGTGAAAGTCGCTCATTTCTTATTTTTGTATTTTGACGGGCGATTTTTTTTAGCATCCGGTTAATAACAACACAAAGCAGCTCCATCTGATTTACCGCTACAGGAGTTTTGTCTTCTATGATAAGCAGCGTAATTACACTGTAAATTAGTGTTTTTATTTTTTATTTATTGTGCTACTTGCATGGTTTTACTGGAAACAATATAAATGTGGACCTCTGCAACAGTCATGTGCGGAAAGCAGCCCGCAAGGCCAGTGTGTGTGTGTGTGTGTGTGGTGAAGGACTGACTCAGGGCTGGGGAAAATGGAAACAGTGACTAAATCAAGGCTTTTTACTGTTAAACACAAACACACACACACACACTGCATTTTTGGGAACAGATGAACCTGTGTTTTTATTATACTGTTTATAATAAATTGTATAACTAGGATAATAAAACTATTTAGTGTTTTATTATACTATTTATTATTATTATAATTCATTTTTAAATAAAAATGCTTTCTATTTTTGTATGTTTTTCAAATATATTTATATCTATTAAATGTGTATTTCAAAGTTATATGAAGAAAAAGGTTTGTTTAATTTACATGTTACAAGGTTTGCCTTTTTTACATGTTTATATTTACATGTACATGTTACTGTTAGAATAGTTGTTGTTTTTTTTCATTTATGTTTGCTGTTCTTCAGTCATTTGCAAGACATGACATATGTCCATAATAAAAAAAAGATTTTTTTTTAGGAAAGCAAGGAATGCAAGCATGGATTATATGGGCCTTTAAAATAATGAATTGGCATGATATTTCAATAACTATTGTACAATTGATTTCACCACAAAAATTCAACTAGTCATAAAAAGCTGTTTTACTTTTGCAAAAACTAAAACCCTATGATGGGTAAAATGTAAACTTACAGTTACTGTATATGCACATGTATATGTACAAAAACTTTCACATTTTGCAATGCATACAAAAGGTTTGTACAACATAACCCAAAATGTCAAGACTGTCAAATTTTACAGGCTTGGAAATGCTTTTTTTCCCTTGTGATATGCATTTATTATAGTATCTAATAGAACTACCCATAAATTGCATATACAGTTGAAGTAAAAAATATTAGACCTCCTGTGATTTATTTATATTTTCTTTTTCAGCTATTTCCCAAATTATGTTTAACCATTTTTTCACAGTATTATAACGTTAATATTATATTATAATTAATTAATATGTAATATTTTTTCTCCTGAGGAAAGTCTAATTGTTTTATTTTGGCTAGAATAAAAGCAGTCATAATATTATTAGCCCCCTTAATCAATATATATATATATATATATATATTTGATTGTCTACAGAACAAACCATAAGTATACAATGACTTGCCTAATTACCCTAACTTGCCTTTAAATCACATTTAAAACTGAATACTACTATCTGGAAAAATATCTAGGAAAATATTATGTGCTTTCATCATGGCAAAGATAAAAGTTATTAAAACTATTATGTTTAGAAATGAGTTAAAAAGATTATTTTCCATTAAATAGAAATTTGGAAAAATTTACAGGGGGGCTAATTCTGACTTTACTTGTATATAAAATAAAAAATTAGCAGTCATGCCAGTAGCCCAGTGGTTAAGTGCATCGAGACATAGCACCAAAGTGCTCAAGGTGTCCCGAGTTTGAGTCCCAGCTCAGTCTTTTGCCAATCCTTCCCCTCTTTCTGCTCTCCATGATTTCCTGACAACACTTTCTACTATTCATTAAAGGTAAAAAAAATAGGCAATCACAGAAATGTATAGAAATATAAAAAAGAATAGAAGCTCTGTGAATATATATATGAGCAATTCCATGCAAGTTCAATTCAATTCAATTCAATTCAATTCACCTTTATTTGTATAGCGCTTTTACAATGTAGATTGTGTCAAAGCAGCTTCACATAGAAGGTTATAGTAAATTGAAAATGTCAGTTTAGTTATTAGCTAGTATATTATTAGCTAGTATATAGTTGAGTTCAGTTCAGTTCAGTGTTGTTTAATATTCACTACTTAGAGTTCAAACACTGAAGAGTAATCCATAGGTGAGCAGCTCTAGCTGCAGTCTAGTCGCCGGACGCTGGAGAACTCGAGGTTTGTCTGGCCTTGGAGGGTCACAGGAATCCGTCTCTTGCTTGCTACTCCGCCAAGCAGCTGCTCAGGATACAGCGAGGTCCAGGGTTAAGGAGCCTTGGAATCGTCTCGTCACGGGTCTTGGATCGCATCAGAAGCGCTGCATAGTCTGTGGGGGCCTCGGGATGAGTATCCCCAGTTGGAAATAGAGAACAAAGACAATAATTAGCGTAGCTGCAGTTCATAGTGTATATAAAGGAGATGCGTGGAGCACATTCATGCATCATACAGCTAAGTGACGTATTGAGTGTATGCTTTATTAAAAAGATAGGTCTTTAATCTAGTTTTGAACTGTGAGAGTGTGTCTGAGCCTCGGACATTATCAGGAAGGCTATTCCAGAGTTTAGGAGCCATAAATGAGACCTTGCATGAAAAAATTAAGTTGTCATCAAAATAGCGAAACCCTTCTAATCTTTTTTGTGTATCCTTGTATTTTACAGTGCTGTACAAATACTCAAAAATGTCTCGGTCAATGTTTTCAAACAATTATATTTGATCTACCAAAATCTCACAAGTGGAAATTTTTACATCCATAACAGAAAAGCGTTACATCCATAACGAAGCTTTTTCTTCATAAATGCAAACATGTAAATTTAAATAAAACCAACATTTTTTGTTCTATAAAGAGCCAACACTTTTCCTTGTGTTTATCATTGTTTCTTTTGGATTGTGCAGTTTAATCCAAAATTTTTTTACTGTAAACTCACAGACTTTTTTGGTCACATCCATAACGCATGTTTATTTTCCTCATTTAAAGTTTTAAAAATAGTTTACAGATTGATATTTTTCAGATCCCATAATTCTGTGTATATTTGTTTTGCAAAATGTAAACAGATGTTTCAATATAATGTTAACATACCTTATCTGTGCATTTGTGTTTTGAGTTTTTACTGCAAATGTCACATCCATAACGCTGGAATTGCTTATATATATTGTTCATTGAAAGCATCACATCTGCATCAAGTGCTGACCAACATCTGCCTAAATGTTCA
Organism: Danio albolineatus; assembly: GCA_903798035.1. Lineage (NCBI taxonomy): Eukaryota > Metazoa > Chordata > Actinopteri > Cypriniformes > Danionidae > Danio > Danio albolineatus. Next base: position 8,929,087 of record CAIGQQ010034734.1, on the reverse strand, counting down.
TTTTCAGTGGCAATGGAGGAGGTCCAGCACAATAATGGTTCTGAGTCTCAACCTGTCGCCGTCTCCACAACTATAACTGCCTCTCACCTATCACAGATTGCCCAGGTATGAACGTTTCTATTAGTCATTTAACAAAGTATTTTAAGATGCAGTCTAAAAGCTATTTGTTTCATTTAATCCCCCATCATCGTATTGTGAAAAGATGTCTCTGGGTGGGAATCCAGTGGCTGTGGTTCAGCTGCCCAGCGGTCAGTTTCAGGTTCAAGGTGTGATTCAGTCAGCACAGTCATCAGTTATCCAGTCTCCACCAGTACAATCACAGGTAATGTACGCGCACACACACACACACACAATATGATGTCACACTTGAATTAGATTTAGAGACATGTTTCACTCATTTCTTCATATTAGGGTCAAGGGTCTGACAGTGATGATTCTCAAGAATCAAGCGACAGCGGAGCATCGAATCAGAAGTCAAGAGACATCTTGGCTCGGCGCCCATCCTACAGGTATAAAGCCTCTGGCAAAAACCTATACCTCTATCGTGTTGGCCCCATGAATTCAACCTACTGTGGCTTCCTGCTAGTGTTTATTTGCATATCTGTTGGCAAATCAGAGGCAGTTGGTGCACATCTACCACGTCTATCTCAGTCTGAATCAGGCTTTATGATGACTAGCAAGCTTGTACAAATTGAAGAAATAGATCTGCTCCAAAACGAACCCTCTGTAATTTAGATGTTTTTACTTTAATTAGTGATGAAAACTTGGTACTCGATTGTGTATACTTTAATTAAATCTTTCATTTGGCATAAATAATAAAAATAAATTCATAAAACAACAAACTAATGCTGTATAGCAGAATTAGTGAGGAAGTACATTATCTATAATGCTGTGCAGACATTTCCACCAATCAGAGAGCAGCAGTGACCAAAACATATATTTGCACAAAATACAATAAACCTTATATATATATATATATATATATATATATATATATATATATATTCCATTTAACTATTTATTTCATTCACAATACTTTATAATATTGTTGTCATTTCCCTTATTAAAGCTGTCAGATGCACAGTTTTGTACTTTTTTTTTTGTATTTTTATCTTATTTTCATATTTTTTTTTCTTAAAAAAATGTTATAGTTTAGTCGTGATGTGCATCATAGCTTGTTGGTTGGGTTCATGCCTGCTCACTGTAACAAACGTTTTAAAAATCCCTTCATGGAAAAAATGCCTTGGATTCTTGATTATTGTAATATAAATGTTTCTTCACATAATACTTTTTTTATTTTTAGAAAGCAATAAGAACACATAATGCTAGCATAATAATTAAATGCATTTTGGTAAGCAATCTATCCATGATAGTCTTGGAAAAATGTTATTTATCACATCTACTGTAGGAACCAGCATAGGTAGTATTGCTTTTTATTTAATTTGATTTTTGTGAAAATGCGTACCTTTACACAAATCCACCATAAGGGCCCGTTTCTGCCTGGTTTTAAAATGCATTTCAATTCTTTTCCTCAATTGTTGAGACCCTTCCCTATCATTTCGTTTTGCTCTCTATCACTTTTGTGGTCATGCAGAATTAATTCCTACCATTTTGTACTGTTGTACTATTGAATGAGCGAACTAACCCTGCCTCTGGAAGTGGTTGAAAATGCACAAGCTCAAGGTCTTAATACCAGGTGTAAACAGGGCCTCAGTGAGAAGCAAGTGAGAAGCAAAATTGGCCTAGCCTTAAATCCCATGCACAGAACTAAGAGTTTTAGCACTACTCAAAACCCTGTTCCTATTTTTGTGTTTTAGGAAGATTCTAAATGATCTTTCAGCGGAGGAGCTGGCAACTCAGAATGAGGGAGAAGAGGAAAGCTCCACCTCCTCTGCCATAACAAGTGTCTCAGTCCCTACCCCAATCTACCAGACAAGCACTGGCCAATATAGTAAGACCAGCCAGTCAGTACTTTAAATACAACAGCTTTTGTGAGTTATTCAATGCATCGTGTGGTAACTTCCTACATGTTTTGCAACATAAATGAAGCAAATGGTTGCATAAGGAATCAATGATGCAAATGACCAAAATCCTGTGTTTTGTGTTTTTAAACCTACCAATCCAAACTTGATTTTCATAGTGCATTCATTAACTACAGTATTAACCTTAATATCACTGCCATGGCAGTGTGTTCAAATCAGTGATTGATCATAAAGTTTTAACATTCAATATTTAAATGCAATGACTAATATTCAACGGTTTAATAGGGTCACCTCAAATTTACAGAACAGCTGTTGGTGCAGTGTCATTTGTCTGTGTGAGCAAATAATTTTGTTATTGTAAATGTTATTTTCCTCCTAAATGTGCATGGTATGTTACGCACACTATGGAAATTCTTTAGAATGAAATGTATAAAACCAGGGGCCACCAGCCTTTTTGAAATTGAGAGCTACTTCTTGGGTACCAATTAATGTGAAGGACTATCAGTTTGATACACACTTCTCAAAAAACAAATTTGCTCAATTTCCTTTTAATTAAATGTTATTCATAATATTTAATGATATTCATCTATGTGAAGACACTGATCATGTTCATGATTTCTTACAATAGTTGTCAACATTGATTTAAAAGGTAGGATAAATATCAATATGCAACACTTTATTTCTAGAAATCTCTGCAAGTATATACATTTTCAAATGATTTTTCAATTCAATTCACCTTTATTTGTATAGCACTTTTAAAATGTAGATTGTGCCAAAGCAGCTTCACATTGAAGGTTAAAGTAAATATTGAAGGTTATAGTAAATCCCTTCAGACCGGAATGATCACTTCTACAATATTTTCATTAGCCACTCACAATTATTAACAAATCATGCACTACGTTGTACCATGTTTGTACATATTATCAATTGTGTAACATAAGTCAACTTTCAGATTTTACTAAAAAATATCACCAAAAATCTGCAGCATTTTTAACAAAACTGACACTCTTTTAACCACTGTAATATAACTGCCCCGAGTTGGACATTGGAGAAAGTGGAGAATATATCCGGTCTGAAGGGAAGTTTTTACTCACTCGGACCTTTGAGTCTCGTTCATCGAGATGAACAAATTTTTTTTCGAGTCATTTCGTTCATTTTGCCAAAATAACATTAAAATGTTACGAGATGCTTCCAAACACATCTACAACTAGCCCAAATGTTAATGACATGACAAACAAGTAATAAAACGCCACTCTACTAAGAAGAGAAAATAATCCTTCATTGTTTACCTGATGTTTTGTCTATGATTCACTCTGGTCACCTCATCTCTGGCATGTTTTCATATTTGAGTCGTTCGTTCGCCTGACACTGACAGTTCCATATAAGCGTAACCAACGCATACAGTCTGAGCCAAAAAAAAAACCATGATTAGTTCACCTTTTGAGTCTTCGGGTTTTTGAGTCGTTCTTTCATCACGTCACAGCATGTAAAAAGATGACTCAAACCCGAGGACTTAAGAGATGAACTGATCAAATCTTTTTCCGGCTCTAAGTGAAGTTTAGTTATAAACTAATTTCGAGAGGAGCGCGTGCTTATGATTGACACAGCTGGTGCCGAGTCAAGCTAATGCACAATCCACCAATCAGTCGATTCTCAGCTTAGTATAAATAACCAAAGCATCCTACCTTAGTCATCTTCGTCTTGAAGAATCCCTCCTTCCACCCCCTCTTCTCCCCTTTTTTCCTCTATAGGGCAGCACGGTGGCCCAGTGGCTAGCACTGTCGCCTCACAGCAAGAATGCCTCTGGCGCGGGCCTCTACCCAGCCAGTCGTCATTTCTGTGCGGAGTTCATGTTCTCCACGTGCTTGCGTGGGTTTTCCCCGGGTCCTCCGGTTTCCTCCCACAGTCCAAAAACATGAGACATAAGTGAATTGACTTAAACAGACCAGCACTATACCAAATTCCACCAGCAACATACCCTCATAGCAATTTATAAGCAGCAGGAGGGCGGGGGGTTCTCGAGATCTACCTGAGCTCAAACTCCCCTCTCGCCCTGCAAACGGGAGGGAGCCCCGGGCTCGAGGATCTTATGAGCTCAGGGCTCTCTCCCGGGACAGCATGCCAAACTAGCTTTATTACCAATCATCAGCTAAGTGTGAACTCTTGAAATGCATATGATTGGCTTCTGTCTTTCACGTGATAAAGAAACGACTCAAACCAAGGACTCGAGAGGTGAACGGATCAAATCTTTTTCCGGCTCTAAATGCATATGATTGGCTTCTGTCTTTCACGTGATGATGAAACGACTCAAACCAAGGACTCGAGAGATGAACGGATCAAATATTTTTCCGGCTCTAAATGCATATGATTGGCTTCTGTCTTTCACGTGATGAAAGAACAACTCAAACCTGATAGAAGACTCGAAAAATTAACTAATCTTCTACTTCACCTGCACAAAAGTGCGTATGTGCGAATGAAAGAATCACTCCCTGAGATGACGACTCGTTCTCGAGTCACGTTGAAGATTCATTCAAAATGAACCAATGGTAAATGGCACTATGGTGAGCTAATTTTAGAACAGGCCTGCAGGCTACTTATCTAATCCCAGGCACCATGTTGGTGACCCCGTATGAAACTCATGCTCATTTGCTTCATTATTTCCTGACAGCTGCTGTAGATGCTTTGAACATAACTCATGTGCCTCAAAGCATTAATGACATCTTTTCTTATTTGACCATCAATAAGCCGTATCGATTTATAGGTTTACCAACAATTAAAACAATTGTTGGCATCTCAAATCTTGATGTCCATCACAGTTTGGTTTGCTTGTTTGCAGTTGCGATTTCATCCAATGGCTCTCTTCAGCTGGCCAGTGCTGGTTCAGAGGGTATGCAAGGCCTACAGACTCTCACCATGTCCAACTCCAACCCAAGCCAGCCTACTATACTGCAATATGCTCAGACTGCCGACGGACAACAGATTCTGCTGCCTAGCAACCAAGTGGTCCTCCAAGGTTAGCACACAAAGACGAAAAGCCCTTTTTATTTGGAAATCAGCGTCAAATTGTTGCTTCAGTACACGTGGGAGACACACTGGCTGTGATTCTGTGTTGTAGGTGCAGGAGGAGAAATGCAAGCTTATCAGATCCGCTCCTCTTCCTCCTCGCTGCCTCAGACTGTTGTCATGACTTCACCTGTTATCGGCTCTCAGGGCAAGAGCGACGACCCACAAATGAAGAGAGAGATACGCCTGGCCAAGAACAGGTGGGTGCATTTGGGTGGAAGGTAATTGGTTTGTTTAGAGATATGAAGTTGGTTGGTAACGTATCCACCTTTGACTACTGTGCTGCCAATTATGGTTCCATTCAAAGCAAGTTCACATAATAAGTTTGCTTTACAAATAATCCATATCTGTAGTGAAAGTGAAAAAGAGGTATGTTTATTTATTTATTTTTTTGCTTGGTTTTATTGTCATGTAATGTTACTCTTGGTATTTTAACGGGACAATCACATTTGTGTCTCTTTTGAGTTCATTGTGTTTTTATCGTCTAGATCAGTGGTCTCCAAATTTTTTATCACTGCAGACCGGTCAACGTTTGACAGTTTTACCATGGCCTGGGGGTGGTGTTGGGTATACACAGATTGCTAGGTGACCACCGTTTTCTCAGAGGATGACAAGCTGACTAAACATTGCAGCAACTCTGATACAAGTTTTATTTATGGACAAAATGAAAAAGCACTGTAGTTGTTTAGCTGTTATGTGTTTGTCTGCAATAATTAGTCTACTGAAATGTGTCTATCCCATATTAAAAGTATGATGCTGATTGGTCAGTTATTGTCACGTGACTCACGATGCAGCATTGAAAAGTTCAGATGTTTTCAATTTGGCGCACCAAGATGCCATAAGCATGTCGCTCCCAATATGCGCAGCTTACCTCCATTGAAAATAACGAGCTTGCGTGTGAAAAAGACGCAGTATGTGATAATCACCATCATTTGCGATCTCTAGCAGTTGATCTTTTTCTTGCACAGACATGCTGGATTCACCTGATTAGTTGACAAATGTGTTGTAGATCCGTTCCTTGGCAGTTCGTGGATCCTTCACTGGGCCTTTTCTCTTTTGCAAAGAAGCTTTTTGTCTCTTACTCATTTTGCTAGCTTGTGGGTAAAATTTTGGCACTAAAGTGACCAAGATGTAACCGAGAGAATACAGTCATTATTCAAAATAAAAGATTTTTCAAAATAAAAGATCGTTCAGACTCGCTTTATAAATAAAATGGAAGTAATTGATGATTTCTTGTATGGCCCAGTACCAATTGATCCACACACCAGTATCGGTCTGTGGCTCGGGGGGTTGGGGACCACTGCTCTAGATTATATATTTTTTTGTATTTTAAACACTACAATATTGTTCAAAATACATCCATCATATTGCTGCAGAATGACATGTAAAGCTTGTAATCTCCAAGCCGAAGCAAAGAACTACTGTGACACTGTAGCAGACTTTTTTCTCACCATAAAAATAACCATAGGAGCTGGCATTGTGTTAAACACAAACTTGTGGTGATGAAAACCTAACTGTGGTGCTGCCTTGCGTTGTTTGTTTCTAGACCAAACATCTGCACATAATAGAACCAATACAGCTTTTAGACTGTATTATCATTCCAGAAAGGTTCTACATCAAGTTTCTCTGACCTGAGCCTGACACGAGGGGATCACAGATGCTCGCTGACAGCTTGAAGCTGACTGTTGGCTTGGTGCGTCCCAGGCTTTAAGATTTTTTTTGGTTATTTCTGGTCTGCTAAAAGTGAATTGTTAAAGGATTAGTTTACGCATAAATGAAAATTCTGTTATTAATTACTTGCCCTCCAGCTTCCCTATCCTTCACAGTCAGCAATGGTTTTAAGTCATTAAACCAAAAACATTGTCAAAAAATTCCATCTGGTTCAACTGTAATTAAACAAAGCACACTTGTGCACCAAAATTAATAAATATTACTTGAGACATAGGTGGTGCACAAAATTGTTCTTGGCGCCACTGTGACGTAGTGGGTAGCATGTTCACCTCACAGCGAGAAGGTTGTTGGTTCGAGCCTCAGCTGGGTCAGTTGGTATTTCTGTGTGAAGTTTGCATGTTCTCCCCTTGGTCGAGTGGGTTTCCTCCAGGTGCTCTGGTTTTCCCCCACAAGTCCAAAGACATGTGGTGTAGGTGAATTGGTTAGGCTAAATTGTCCGTAGTGTATGTGTGTGTCAGGGTTCTGTCTTATATTTAATTTTTTAGCTTTCTGAAGAACTCTGACACTCTCTTCTTTGTTTTCTTTTCTTGAGTGCATTGGTTTGAGTTTGCTCGAACCATGTACTCTTTTCTGTGTTCTTGTGAGTGCTCAGTTTCAAGTTATCTTGAACTGTGTACTCATGTCTGTAATTGTGGTTACAGTTTTGTCAGGATTTGGATGTTCATGCTCCATGTCTGTCTGCTCTGTTTGTTTGATATTTTGCTTTTGTCAGAGGTTCATGTCTTGGTGTGCAGTTGTGTTGCAGCTGAATGTCTTGTTTAGTTTGTCTTTTGCATTGGTTCTTGTTTATTGTCTGTGCTTTTGTTTTGTGTTTAGCACATGGCTTGTGTTGTTGTATCTTCCCATGTACTCATTTGTCTATTAGTCAGACCCCGCCCGTCTTGTTACCTGTTCATTTTGTTAATTTGCTTCACTTGAGCTCTTCGTTTTGGCCTTTGTTTGCTCCTCTATTTATTCTCCCTGTGTGCTTTTGTCTGTACTGATTCGTTTCTAATGTTATGTGTAGTTTGATGCTTGTCTTTTTTTCTGCCCAGTTTTATTTTATTTTGTTTTCCTTAAAATGATTGATTACCCTACCACAGGGCTCTGTGTCCAGGTTTTTGTTCCTAATTAATAAAATTTATTTTTTATTGCTGATCTCCGTCTGGTTCTGTCCACACACCTGATAGAGTGTGTATGGATGTTTCCCAGAGATGGGTTGCAGCTGGAAGGGCATCCGCTGTGTAAAAAAAAATATGCTGGATAAGTTCGAAGTTCATTCTGCTGTGGTGACCCCAGATTAATAAAGGGACTAAGAAAATTGTTCTTGGAGCTTCATAAAATTGCAATTGAACCGCTGAAGTCACATAAAATGTTTTTGGATCCTTTTCTTGACTAATATCTTTCGAAAGAGCTGAGGTTCTCAATCTCGGCCCTGGAGGTCTGGTGTCCTGCTGATATTAGCCCCAACCCAATTAGACACACCTTAGCTAGCTAATCAAGCTAAACTCATACCCCTTTATTTTTCACTAATTGTTTACAATTGGACACGTTACTCCCATAAATCACACCAAGCATCATGGTGTGTGTGAAAAGGCTGGATAAATTGCTCTGGTTATTTTCACATCAGACCTTTTCAATGCATTCCTCTAATCTAAATCTCTGTGTGCAGGGAGGCAGCCAGAGAGTGTCGCCGAAAGAAAAAGGAGTATGTGAAGTGTTTGGAGAACCGCGTGGCTGTGCTGGAGAATCAGAACAAGACTCTTATCGAGGAGCTCAAGACATTAAAGGACCTGTACTGTGTTAAAACTGGCTAGTGGGACATCCCTCCAATCACGCTAATGGGACTTTGCTGGCAGACCTGTGTGTCTGCTTATGTGCTTACACAAACACACAGACAGGGACTTTTTTTTTGGCAAGGGGAATACATTTAATCCTCCTGTCGAATGCTTGTTTTTATACAGCTCATTTTTAACTAATAGCCTAAGAACGATTGACCAGAAACAGCAACAATTGCGCTTTTAAAAATAGATGGAAAGAGGGATTCGTTTTTCCACTAACATTATTTTTATTTGCCGTCGACAGATGTTTATATTTGTGTATGTATCTTGTGCAAGCGTTGGCACGTCTACACTGGGAGATCTCGCTTTATTCTTGACCCATTTGGTTTTTCCAGGGAATTTTGAATGTTAATTTTATTGACGCGCCAGCTGAGTACATTAGCTGTCCGTTGAGGTGACAGACTGGTATTTTTACACCTTATCTCAGATGTGCTTGTATGTATGACATTTGTGACGCAATTGTGTTTATTTTTTCATGAAGTCATGCAGCTGTGTTCTTTGCATTATTTTTTGTGCTATTTACCCCTTTATAGGAAGCGCCGGCATTCCTATCCCCATTCCGTATTTTGTTTTACTTTTAGTGAGACATTTTCTACTGAGACTGAGCAGATTTTAAGGTGAGGACTTTCAGCTTTACTATTATTGGTGACATGAAACAGTGGTAAGCCATTTTAAGCCTTATTCTGGACTGATAGACTAATCATGTAGAATTTAAACCGTGTCCTTTTTAGTCCAGGCCTTTGTAATATGTCTAACTGGTCTTTAAGCTATTCACACACTTGGGTTGGGACCGTGTTGGCTTTTAGCTGAGTAATAGACCCGAGGCTTACCACTGTTTATAAGCCAAGCTGTTACACGACAATCGAATCAGGGAGCATACGATGAAAAACAAAACATACTATGTCACTTGTTTTAGGTAAAGTGAATGTAAATAAATATTTTTCCAGCCTTTAATTGTTTTATCTGTCATTGTTTTTGTTTTTCCCGTTCAATTTCAGTGTTGTTTCGCTTGACTCGTTCTCATGGAGGCCCTTTAAAAAATCCACTCAGATGGTCAGATAGGAGAAGCAAGGTTAGCTCATAAGAAATGTTGCAATGTATTTGGGGAACATGATATCTTGGTTGTTGCATTAAAACGCAGGCAGAGGACTTTTAAATTCAAAGGATAGCTATGTAATGAATAACTAAATGTCTTAAAGGTGTTTTGATCGCATTAAAAATATCAGGTAATTAAGGTACCTGTCCTGGCTTTGGAAAAAGCATAACATATTTTGAAGTCGTATGTCAAAGAAGTGTTTTAGTTATCCGCTAAAAAATTTTGTATAATCTAATTTATTAACACAATCTGTGGTGTGTAGGAAAATGAGTGGTCCCAATGTGTTGGAAGAATGGGATCTGAATCGATACAATCTATATTTTATAGTTAATTCTATAAACAGTTTGAATGCTATTGTGGGAGTATGAAGGCAAAAGTATTACATGTATTTTTGCTATGCTTAGACATAAAGTAGAATTTCATTTGAAGGACACATTTCCCCAAACTAATAGATGGTAGTGTGGCTCTTTTATGCTTTAACCACAACATCAAAGAATAATCTCCCAATGGCCTGTTTTATACAAATAAAAATATTTTAATTTTCTATTTGGCTCAGTCCCTTTATTAATATAGGGTCGTCACCCTACCGCCAGCATATGTTTATCCAGCATATGTTTTACCAAGCCGATTCCTTTCTATCTGCAAATGAAAATATTTAGTTTATTATTATTTATTTAATCATTATTATTACTAATATTTCCCAGAGATGGGTTGCGGCTGAAAGAGCATCCGCTGCAAATGCTGGATAAGTTGGCGGTTCATTCTGCTGTGGCGACCCCGTATTGATTAAAGGGACTAAGCCGAAAAGAAAATGAATGAATTATTATTAATAATGTATTTATTTATTTTACATAGACATACTTGTGCAATAACAAAACATTACGTCTTCACTTATTAAACAAAATATTTCATTTTGTGACAGTGCAAATTTTTTTTTTTTTTGTTAAACATACTTATAGGTGAAATGATGAGGGCTTACTGTAGGAAAACATGCTTGAGAAAATCCTTGGAGGATTTTTCTATGGAGGTGGTGGGAAATTATTCATTATTTGACTGCATAACCAATGATATGTGGTTTGATCATAAAAAACAGAGGAGCTTGAATGTGGCGAAGCTTCACATCTGAAAATCCAGCAGTGTCAATGTCCTTCCATGTAGCGCGGGTGGCTTCACAGCCATCTTGAAGGTAGTACCTGAAAAGCATACAAGTTATAGAATTTCAAATTCTGTAACGACACATACTTTGTTGCTATCATCCCATTAAGTAAAAGCATTCTGGTTTATAATATAATATATAATATTCTTTCTCTCTATCCAAAATAAACCATTACTTTCAATGATGTGTGCGTGATGAGCATTGTGATACTGGATGTACTTACAGCAGGTAAAGTATTGAACACATTACAATTTTTGTCAGAAAACATATTTCTAGGGGCGCCACGGTGGCCTAGTGGGTAGCACGTTCGCCTCACAGCAAGAAGGTCGCTGGTTCGATCCCCGGCTGGGCCAGTTGGCATTTCTGTGTGGAGTTTGCATGTTCTCCCAGTGGTTGCGTGGGTTTCCTCCGGGTGCTCCGGTTTCCCCCACAGTCCAAAGACATGCGGTACAGGTGAATTGGGTAAGCTAAATTGTCCGTAGTGTATGAATGTGAATGAGAATGTGTGGATGTTTTTCCCAGAGATGGGTTGTGGCTGGAAGGGCATCCGCTGCGTAAAACAAATGCTGGATAAGTTGGCGGTTCATTCCGCTGTGACGACCCCGGATTAATAAAGGGACTAAGCCAAAAAGAAAATGAATGAATGAACATATTTCTAAGATTTTCTACATGTCAGTAACAACCAAAGTAATCATTGCTACAAAAAAAACCCCAACACTAATTATGTGTAATAAAATTAAGTAAAACAGGAAAAACGATTAAACACATGAAGAAAGGAAGGAGTAAAAAGGCATGGAAGGTCCAGACAGCAGCTGAAGTATCTCAGTAGTTATTCAGCAAAACCCTCTGTCCTTCTTCAGTGTAATGAATATTATCTGCTTGAGTCCAAACACCTACATTACCAGATGATGCAGATGAAATCAGGGTGGACATTTCAGCGAATGAAACTAATGATTTAAGAAGATAAAGCTGCTAGAATGGCACAGACAATTACCTGACTTGAATCCAATATTAAATAAATAGGAAATAACAATCAGAAATCATAGACGAGACCCACAGAACTGTCAAGACTTTTAGACTTAGAAGATAAGGGAAAGAAAAACACCTGAGCAATGTATGAGACTACATTATCCATACATATCCATACCAGGTGTCTTGAAGCTGTCATTACAAAAAAAAAGCCTGTTACACAAAGTAATAAATACATTTAATTAGTTGTAGTTCATTTAATTTCCTTGTGTCATTCCTTTATTATTAAACATAATCATTTTAGCTATTTTTTACAGACACCCTCCCCTCCTCCACCCCATGTTGGGTTTGTTAGGGTCAATTTCTTGTCAACAGCTCCTTTCATAATATATTCACCAGGAAAAACCATGACATGTTCAATACTTATTTTACTTACTTAAAAGTACTTTTGATTAGAATTCAATTAGAATGTGTACATTTTGGGCACTGAATGAATATCCCATAATTTTGCTTTTTTGCAGTCAAAGAAAAAATTCACAAGAGGCCATAATATAATGATAATATGGTAAATATTAAGATTGTAAATATCACCAGAATGGCTGAAGAACATGTTGAAAAAAGTAAGCCCAGGTTGAAGGGTCTGACACCACGTGCTCAAGGAAGAAAAATGCTCCACCCTGAAGAAAGAAAAGCACAGTATTTATATTTCTAATCTTTTTTTAAATGTAATGGTGTTAATAGAAAATGACAGAATACAGAAGTGTTAAATATACATAATAGAAACAGCAGTAATTATAATAGGACATGTAATTACACCAATGTAATAACGTGTAAAAAACTTACAGGCCTCAGGACCCTCTTCGCCTCCTGCAGAACTTTGTGGGTGTCTTTGACCGAGCACAGAACCAGAGTGCAAACCACAGCATCCACCGAGCTGTCCTCCATCCCCTGCAGATTCTCCCCCGACGCCACTATGAAGCTGTCGTACACCAGGTGCTCGTTCTTCGCCATACTTTTCTCCAGGTATTTCTTGAAATGCGGGTTGGGGTCTGTGCAGGTAATCTTGGAGCCCGTTGGGTAGTGCTCGAAGTTCGCCCCGGATCCGCAGCCCACCTCCAGGATGCGCAGCGAGCCTTTCGATGGCTGAAATCGCTCCAGGTTTCGGAATAGTTCCCGTTTCTTGTCGTTCATTAGCTCATTGTACGCTATCGTGAAACTACACAAAAGTCGGGGGTAAACGCGCTTGTAGAAAGACAAAAGTCCTAACCGCTCCCCGACGAACAGCGGCAGTGTGAGGACTTCACATATTAAAGCGAGAGCCTTCATAAACAGCGACATTTCAACGCGGGAAACTACACTTTCGCTTTAGAGGACTTCTTCTCGTGCAGTCGAACGCATAGGGCAACATCTATGAGGCGAACACTGAGATCCGGAGACCGGAAGCGCGAGCCCTTATATGTGGTTAGCCGAGTTCCAAAGTTCATGTTCAGTTCGTGAACTCTGGGATGAGCGTTGCAAACGTTTATTATTATTATTTACTTTCTCTTACGTATTTGTACACAGTACCTTATTACTTGTATATTTATAACATATCTTTTACATACAAGTCATTATCCAGAGCTCTTTTGTCTAATTGTCATCATCTCTGTCGAGTCGTCTTATTTTCGTGTTGTCACTTTATGTACACTGGAAACTTCTGTAGCCAAAACAAGTTCCTTTTGTTTATAACAATTATTATTATACTGTTTTATTAGAATGTTATTGATACTGTCTGTTTTTTAAATGGGCTGCTTGTCTTGTTTTGTCTTTTTAAAACATATATGTATGTATCGTGTGTATGTATTTTTGACGCAGATCACAAAGACCCACTCACTGGCAGGTCCAGAATTTGTCCCATATATAAGCTAATTTGTCCTGTTTTGACTATTATGCCATCATGAAGTAGTGAAAATAAACCATCAAAAGGCTTTAAGGCCACATGGAATCATCTGTTGGGTGTCGCTTCGGTCTGTCTTTAGCTTAGTTTTGGCCAATGTTGACAAATATTTTAATTTTTTTAATCTGATGGTGCTTTCGCTACTTTGTTTTTAAATAGGGAAAATATTTTACAAGTAACCTGTTTATTCTAAATCTTTGACCTTATTATTGAAACAAAAATGACCAAAAAAGAAAAAAAAAGTGAAGCGCCAAAAGCAGCCCATATTAAAATGATTTTTAATACTATTTTGGCTGTTGTTGTTATCCATGAGTTTTAGATAAGCTACAAGCTAATCCAGCTAAAATAGTGCTTAAAATGTCACTTAAGTGCAGTATTTAAATCTCATAGTTAAACAGAAATTAGGCGTATAACTGCAAAAAGGTCCTTTTTGAGAAAAAAAAGAATTACCCCTTAACTTAAATTACCCAGTAACTTATATCTTGGCAAATTATTTACATTTTTAAATTGGCCAGATAAATATGTTGGGAATTTTAGGAAAACAATGCAATCAAACATTGTAAACTGTATATTAGTAACTGTAAATTAATTTTTTAAAAAAGCACACATTTTGCATTAATGTATGTTTGTAAGTATCAATGTGCTCAAAGTCTATCTCTTGAAGACATGGTGTGACCAATAAAGTATTCATGTCACGTTGTAACCTCTTACCTTAATTGTAATAAAATAACTTGTTAAAATGAAGTAGATTCCTTTTATATTTTAAATACGGAATATGTTGTTGTTCATTCTTTTAAAATACACAGCAGAATGCCATCATATTTCAACCATTTGAACTAACTGTTTAAACCACACATTATTTTGCAAGATTATCGTTCCAAAGGTTTTGAGGAGAGAAAAAAAGATGAGATACATCCTATATGCAAACAAATATCTAAAAAGTAAAAAAAAAAAAGAGTGATTAACATCAGTGTCTTTTCTAAACATACAAAAGGAAATATGTTCCAGGACGGTGTGGCTGAATTATCCTAAAAGAGATTTATTTTACCTACATTTTACGAAAAAGTAACAACTTTGCAATCAAAATATAACAACCAATGTGTATAACAGGTTTAGCCATAAAAATATTAGGTAATTAATAAAACATATATTATCCATACATATTGGCATTCAAATACATTTTAACAACCTATAGCAAGTACAGCATTATGAAGGCAACGTTTTAAGTTCATTTTAGTTTATATTATTACTTTTCTGAATATTTATTTGAATTACTGGCCCCTAACCACTAGATGGCAGTATCTCTGAGTATACAAGTATGTTGTGAATTGACCCACATGTATTTTGTATCATCTTGATAGTGATGTGTTTTCCAGACAAAAGTGTGATATTCATGCAACAAGATGCAGTTATATTAAATATACATTGAGATTAAGTGATCAATAAGTCTGTGCACTGTAAACACTAGGTGTAATACAAACTGCTCTTTCATAGAAACACATTAATAGTGAATGGTGAAATAAATCAGGCTTACTGAGGAAAATCCATTATGATTTCTGGCAAAATTCATATTCATCATTTGACCGCATAGCCAATGATGTGTGGTTTGAGCATAAAAAAGATAGGAGCTTGAATGTGGCGTAGCTTCACATCTGAAAATCCAGCAGCCTCAATGTGTTTCCATGTAGCACGGGTTACTTCACAGCCATCGCCGAAGAAGTACCTGACAAACATACAAGTGAATTGAAAGATGTGTTTTCTTCACAATTACTAATTTCTAGCACATTTTCAAATCCAGCAGTTTCAATTAAAATATTTACACAATCACCTCTATGTAAGTGTGGCATAATTATTTTTTCTTGCTAATTTATTTTGGGATTATTATGAAAATAGATTCACATGAGAGCTAAAACGATGATTATTTTGTTAACATTAGTTATTACCATAATGGCTCAAGAACATGCTGAAAAAAGTAAGCCCAGGTTGAAGGGTCTGACACCACGTGCTCGAGGAAGAAAAGTGCTCCTCCCTAAAAAACAAAAAAGTACAGTATCATTTGCATATCTTAAACCCAAAATATACATAAAAATGGTAAAAAAGGCGATCTATTATTTAAAAACGCCTATAAACAATAAATGGTGGTGGCATTTGCCTACAACAAACAACCGATTGTAATGTTACGTAATGCTGTCACCTTTCCTTTACTGTGAATGGATTTGACTCTAATCGCTGTTGTAAATTCTAAATTGGGAGTCGGGAGTAATGATAAGAGGACCGTTTATGAAATGTAATAACATGTGTTTCACCTGTGCACAGGCTGTCATAAACTTACAGGCCTCAGGACCCTCTTCGCCTCCTGCAGAACTTTGTGGGTGTCTTTGACCGAGCACAGTACCAGAGTGCAAACCACAGCATCCACCGAGCTGTCCTCCACCCCCTGCAGATTCTCCCCCGACGCCACTATGAAGCTGTCGTACACCAGGTGCTCGTTCTTCGCCATACTTTTCTCCAGGTATTTCTTGAAATGCGGGTTGGGGTCTGTGCAGGTGATTTTGGAGCCCGTCGGGTAGTGCTCGAAGTTCGCCCCAGATCCGCAGCCCACCTCCAGAACGCGCAGAGAGCCTTTCGAGGGCTGAAACCGCTCCAGGTTGCGGAATAGTTCCCGTTTCTTATCGTTCATTTTGTTATTGTACCAGTCCGTTGCTTTATATTGAATCATAGGAAAGACGCGTTTAAAGAAAGCCAAAAGTCCCACGTGCTCCGCGATGTACAACGGGAGAACGATGACTTTAAATGAAAGAGCGCACGCGTTCATAAACCGCGACATTTTTATAAATAACTACCAAACCTAAACAATGTTGTATTTGAAAGAGAGGCGTGGCTTACTGCGGCACGTCACGTTCAGTTCCAAGTAGGACAGTCCCGCTATCTGAACTTTACATTTTAGTGCGCGTCTACTCGGTATTGCGCGGTAGATGAAAGATGTGCGCGCGCTGCCGTCTCATCACTTATTTCCAGTTTTATACAGTCATTGTTTTATACACGTTAGACTTTTCAAATTAGCACGATAAAAGCGTGTCATATTTATCGATATTTATAGTTTTTCATGTATGTATTGAATCCATCTTTTTTGTTGTTGTTGCTATAATTATGTTTTATTTGCGGTCTCTCGAAATTCTTTCGTGTGCCATAATATTCATACTAGTTTTTATATTCACATCCTTCTGGTGGTTTGTAAAATTATGACCTTTTATTTCTCCTCCTCAAAGCTTTATCATTTTTCATTTATGTGGGATGTTGTTAAATGATTAGTATTATTTTTTTAATTATATATATATATACCACCAAATACCTTAAGTTTAAGTGTATATAACTAAAGTACATAATACAACAGACACAAAATGTAAAATAAAACAAAACAAAATACAGTATTTTGCATTTTAAAAATACTCCAAAGTAATGACATCAGTCCCTTTACCATTAAACTGACTCTTCAATACTCTGTGTAAAAACATGATTTCTGCAAACTTCAAAAAATGATCTACTTTAACCAATCAACCCTTCATATGCTATAAACTGCTCCTGCTGTATAACCCGTCAGTGTTTGTGTTCCATATGTTGTGTCACTTTTAAATCTTTAGGCAGACATCTTTCCTCTTCATTTACTATACATTGCAACTATACCAGCTGTTCAGCTACTGGCATTTAAAACAGCCAATTAAGTATTGTAGGACTTGACACTGTAGGACTTATTTATATGTTGTTTGTTTTAAAACATTTGGCATCTGCAATCCATCCAAAACTATTATTATTTGTAGAGTATTATTTCATTTTTATATTTATGTTTAGTTATTCTTTAAACATTCTTTTAAAAATTTTTCGAATTTGGAGGATTTAATAATGTTCAAAGAAGTGCATTTATATGAAGTGTCCATGTAGAAGTCTTACAAATTTAACAGTATTTTTAAAATACAAGACACTATTTTCTACAGTATTTTCATACAAAGTATGTTCAACCATATCAAACACAACTTACAAATTACTATTTTGTGTTTAAAATACATAATTGAAATACATGTCTTATAGACGCTGCCCATCCCTGCATATTGTCATTCAACCCGTACAAGCTATGGCATGCTGTGCACTGCTTGTGTGAAATATTGTGTATGATGTGTAGGTCCCTATAAAGTAATATTAATCCAAGTAAATTTCTAGGCTCGAGGTTTTTGAAAACTCTACTGAAAGGGTTTGATAGGAGATGCACGTTTATCTTAAGAAATAATTAAGTCCAGTATTTGGGAGAAAAAAAAAATCACCTTTATTTGTTTTCCCCCCACACATATGTTGTAATGAGTTCCAACAGCCAGGGACAACATGAAAATATCAGATAATGATAAAAATAATATTTTCCAGGCATAAAAAAAAAAAAAAAATGTGTTTCTGTACTGAAAATACATTCATCAAATTCAGTTGTAGCATCTAGAAATTACTTTTCATAAAAGCAACATTTTTAATTACATTTCTTTAATTTTATGTGAATAAAAAATAAATAAATGAACAAAAATCAGGCCTAAAATAAGGAAAATCAATGGCCAGGAAAGAAGCATTGGAAACAAACTGCGTCCATCACACTGTTAAACGTGGACTATGTTTGTGGTGCTTTTAACTGCTTAAGCAAGTACAGAGGAAGTATGAAAGCATAATATTAAGGTACACAAGAAGTCAAACCTAACCATATGATTTAATTAGCTCACATTTATAGTTTTGTGGTGAACAATTTATCTGTGTATGAAGAAAAAGAATGTTTGCTCTTCTAATCTTTAATTAAAATCTGAAAAAGCAATTTGTAGTTTTTAGTTAATTTGTCAGATTACATATATCGTAGTAAATGGACATGACTTGCGTATTTATTCACGCTGCTCCAACTGTCAGAATAACAAAAAGTTAACAGAAATAGTGAGGAGGAGGAGTCTGTTAGGTTGTAATAACCTTCCTCAAACCCTTTTCACCATCTTTCTGAATGAAATGCCTACTTCACTACATCCAATCAGCTCGCAGTAGAAAAGCAAGCCTCACCCACTGATGTGTCGTTTAATATTCAGTTTCTCTAGGAACTGTCTCACAGTTAACAGTTATTAAAAAAATAACAGTCGTGGTTTCCGGTGTGGTGAGAAATTGAGTCCCCCCTGTAATCGAGTCCGCTTAGGACCCCTAAGGGATCATCTGTGGTGAATGCCTGATCAAAAGCTATTATTGTGATACCTTGTTGTGTGGCTAATTAGAGCTACGTTAGCTTATTGTGTCCAGGAGGCTAACGGTAGAGGTATGATTATGCTAGTACAAAAGCTAACTGTGCCAACTAAACAGTATAAAAGATAAATGCTCAATTTCATAACCCATGCATGCCTTTAATTATACATAAGTATACGAAAGGGTCAATATAATGCTTATACATGCCATTTTAATGGTGAAATGAATAGTCACGCTTTTTACATTATATTAATTATGAATGTAATCTCATATACTGTACTTTATAATTAGACACTATAAACTATAGCTATTACAACTCCAGTAAAACAATTGGATCACTCAGGGTCCTATAGGCAAACCCAAATCTCGGGGTGGGGGGTGTGGGGCATGGTGGAGGACTCAATTTTTCACAACACCGTTTCATATGGACTTTAAGTTTTTTTTTTCTTAAGTGATTCATCCTGACCACTAGATGGCAGTGTTGCTGTTTTTACCATACTCTCCCAATGCCTGTTTTATATAGACGAATGTGTTTTGTTGGTTCACATGTTTGTTTTTGAGTGATCATGCATTTTGCAGACAGGATACTCATGCAACAAGATACAGTTATATAAAATATACAATGCAATCTCTATTCATGGTAAACAAACTATTCTGTGGCATATAACAAATTGCTCATAGAAACACATTTAAAAGTGAATGGTGAGATGAATCAGGCTCACTGTATGAACACACACTTAAGATGTTTTTGGCAAATTCTTATACCGATTATTTGACGGCATAGCCAACGATGTGTGGTTTGATCATGAAAAGCAGAGGAGCTTGAATGTGACGAAGCTTTACGTCTGAAAATCCAGCGGCCTCAATGTCCTTCCAAGTAGTACGGGTTGTTTCACAGCCATCGCCAAAAAAGTACCTGTCAAACATACCATTTATAGAGTTTCTTACAGCGGTCACATGGTCTGTTATACCAGTGTTCCATCATGTTTATTTTAATGAACACATAACCCTGGGTTAAATATGGAAAATCAAATGTACTACGATTTACAACCACGATTTTAAATAAAAGTTGAGATATTTTGTAAAATGCAAATAAATCATATGTGATTTGTCAGTTCTCTGTAAATTTTACTTAAAGTACAAAGAAAAGTTTTCATAAGCTTCACCTGACAAATGAAATGTATTTTTGATATGGACGGCTGCAACATGCTCCAAAAAAGTTGGATGGATATAAGTGAAAAGGGGTTACACTTTTTTTTAGGTTTCCATGTTACAGTGTAATTATTACTTTAACTAGTAATAATAATTGCATTTGATTACTATATGGTTAGGGTTAGAATGTGGTTCAGGTTTAGTTACATATAAATATGAAAAATTACTTGTAATTACTATAGTAAGTATAGAAACTGTGTAACCCTATAACAAGGTGTTACCTTAAAATAAGGTGTTGGGCATGGAATTGTCATTATTAAACTGTATGCTACCATCAAGATGATGTCTTTAATGGGAAGTCAAAGGTTATGGTCAAGAATGTCAAAGAATGTTTTTTTTTTTTTTTTTTAAATTGGATACATTTTATAGTAAAACTTGCTATTCCAACTTTTTTGGAGTATGGGCACTAGGCATGGGACGATAACCGTTTTCAAGGTATACCGCTGTTTGGAAAAGTCAAGGTTTTCATATTGCCAAAATGTTCTGCTTTTTTAGTTTTATAAGTGTAAATTGTAAAGACATCAGTGTTTTTGAAACAAATGAAGACCGCAGAAGTTAATGATTCACTTGAATTATTTAGCCTGACATGTTTACTGCCCCAAAATATTTTTAAATGTTTTTTTCAAAAGAATATTGTGTTCAAAAGGAAAAAAGGTTTTGTTTTTTCATCCAGACATTTAAAAAGAATATATTCATGTCATACCGTGAAACCGTGATATTTTTATCCAAGGTTATCATACAGTAAGAATCTTATTCCAGCCCATGCCTAATGTGAAGCAATAAAAAAATTATTAAATACAATTTATTTGGTCAATGAAAAAATTACAAATCTTTTCTTGTACTATAGTCAATTAAATGTAGTCCAAAGAGAATAAACAGATAAGATATTGTTGATTTTATTGCACTGTACAAAATGTCCCAACTTTGAATTGGGATTCAACTAAACTTATCTAGTACTTTAACTATATTTTAAAAAGCTGTGATTTTCAAATGTCTTTGAATTAAAGTCTTTGTAAACAGTGTTTTGTATTACCAGAATGGCTGAAGAACGTGTTGAAAAAAGTAAACCCAGGTTGAAGGGTCTGACACCACATGCTCAAGGAAGAAAAATGCTCCACCCTGAAAAAACCCAAACAATAATCATATTTCTCAACCCAAAATTGTGCATTTGAATATGTGCTATATATGATCTATTTCTTAAAAACACTTGAAAAAGATCATCCGTATGCTGACATTTGCCCTAAAACAAACGGCGGGTTTTAATGGGATTATCAGAGCAAACGGTGAGTTACGCAATGCTGTCACCTTTCCTCTCATATAGATTTGATTGTAATCATTAATCACTCTTTGTTGCAAATTGCACTGAAGTGACGATAAGAAGACCATTTATGAAATGTAATAACATGTGTTTCACCTGTGCACAGGCTGTCATAAACTTACAGGCCTCAGGACCCTTTTTGCCTCCTGCAGAACTTTGTGGGTGTCTTTGACCGAGCACAGAACCAGAGTGCAAACCACAGCATCCACCGAGCTGTCCTCCACCCCCTGCAGATTCTCCCCCGACGCCACTATGAAGCTGTCGTACACCAGGTGCTCGTTCTTCGCCATACTTTTCTCCAGGTATTTCTTGAAATGCGGGTTGGGGTCTGTGCAGGTGATCTTGGAGCCCGTCGGGTAGTGCTCGAAGTTCGCCCCGGATCCGCAGCCCACCTCCAGGATGCGCAGCGAGCCTTTCGAAGTGTAAAATCGGTCCAGGTTTCGGAATAGTTCCCGTTTCTTGTCGTTCATTTTGTCATTGTACGAGAAGGAGATTTTGTAGACAATGATTGGAAAGACGCGTTTGTAGAAAGACAAAAGTCCCACGTGCTCCGCAATGTACATCGGGAGGACGACGAGTTTACAGAAAAACGCGCACAAGTTCATAAACAGCGACATTTTTATAAGACTATCAAATCTAAATCATGTTTGATAGACGAGAAAGGCGTCGTTTTGGACCTTGTGACAGCCGACCAATCAACATCTTCGACGCATGTATTGCATTACAGTCAAAGCAATGCTACAGTTTGTCGGCAGATGGCAGACCTGTATAAATAATTTTAGTGGTTACAGTAGTAGGCTACTCATTTCCAGTGCTTCAATTTTTTCCTTGCTAAAATTTAGGAATATTGTAATAATTTAAACGTGTCCTAAAAATTAAAGGCATAGATAAATGAATTTAAACAATAAAAAAATTATAAAACACAACAAACATACATTTTACACATAATATACAAGCAGAAGATATAGTAAAAACATAAAACAGAAATTATGTTGATCATCATGAATTGTTTGTTGAATGTTTAGTTTAGTGTGTAAAAACACTTCAAATTCCCATTTAGATTAACTTAAAGAATAAATAATTATTTATTTGCTACCCACAGTGGCGCAGTGGGTAGCACAATTGCCTCACAGCAACAAGGTTGCTGGTTGTGTGGAGGTTTTGTGGAGTTTGCATGTTCTCCTAGTGTTCACTTGGGCTTTCTTCCGGGTTCTCCAGGTTCCCCCACAAGTCCGAAGACGTGGTATAGTGTAAGCCAAATTATCCGTTGTGTATAAGTATGAATGAGTGTGTATGGAATTTTCACAGGGATGGGTTGCAGCTGGAAGGGCATCCACTGCGTAAAACATATGCTGGTTAAGTTGGCGGTTCATTTCGCTGTGGCAACCCCAGATTAATAAAGAGACTAAGCAGTAAAGAAAATAAATGCATGAATGAAAATAATTATAAGTATTTAAAAATGTGAAAATAACACAACAAATTTATGAAATGAGCCAATCTTTAAATAAAAGCAGAAAATAAAGCAGAAATTACCTTGATGAAGGTAAATAAAAATAAAAATTGAATTTATTTTGTAAATAGAAATACAAGAAACGTTTACTAAAAAATGCCATAAGATTCTTTTATATTTAAGAAAATACACAAATAAAAATACTAATTCAAAGTGTCACTAAATTACAGACGACACTAAAAGGACACTGGCTAATAGCCTACCAAGCAAAAGCTTATTCTAAATGGAGAGGTCATCTCATTAGGTTTAATATGCTGAGTTCACATGGCCAGACGGACACTACTTTGGTTTATCTTTATAACCACTTCAATTATCAGACCATATAAGATCGTTGCCATATGAGCCATAGCAAAAAAAATTCAAAAAATATCACAAACAAATAATACTGTGCACCTGCAAACGTAACTACACATTTCATCTCTGATTACGTACTTTCTATATTTTTCAAATGAATATGATATGAACTATTAAAAGAATTGATTTACTGCAATTACATTTCCATGACAGATTTAAAATCGTTCCCAATTTTTGTGTAGTTGCTCCTGCTCTTTCTATTCATCCTCCTGTCAGTTGCACTTATCCCTAATTAGGACCTCCATGCTGACTGAGATTAGGATTGAGGGATTTCTTACTCTAGATTAGGTTTACAGTAATATCTTAAAACACTGTAAGCTCCTCTAAAACTTGTATTAATCTTGGTTTGTTCTGCAAAAGGTGTGATGTGAAGATGCATCTGTGTCCTGTCTCGTTTTTTTAAAAGTGGCTTCAGTGAGCAAACACTGTCATGGCTGGTGGTGCATTGCACAGCAAGGCTCCGTCCACTTGAGGCTCATCAACGAGGACTGGAAAAGATGCTCAAGTGGTCCAGAAGGGGGAGTTGATGTAGGCTGAAAGTCTAAAGCTGTTGTTTCCTTTCACTTCCTAACAGGATTAGAGGAAGATTAACTACTGCCCGCAACCTTTGACCACACAGTACCTGCTTCCATGACTGCACTCCCGCAGGGCTTGAACCATA
This sequence comes from Danio albolineatus, assembly GCA_903798035.1. Taxonomy (NCBI): domain Eukaryota; kingdom Metazoa; phylum Chordata; class Actinopteri; order Cypriniformes; family Danionidae; genus Danio; species Danio albolineatus. The sequence continues at coordinate 8,905,029 of CAIGQQ010034734.1, read as the reverse complement.
TCCTTACATACATAGGACGTTTTTGAAGTATTGTTTTTGGTTCTCTGAAGAACTTTAAAAAAAGATGAATAATTTTTTTAAAGTTTTATTTTCTCGTGTAAAGGACAAATATTTTATGGACACTAATATTTTTCAATTAACAACACTAAAACATATCTATTAATGAACAGGTTCTGTATATCTTTTGACATTTCTATCTGACATTTTTGTCAAAATTGAGTTATTGACATTCTTATTAATTGACATCTTACATTATGGGATGTTTTTTTTTATAAGTTGTTTACATTTTTAAGCTTTTTATTTAAAACAAATGTTACACACGTACTGTTTGCTATGGAATGCAAAAACTTTGAAGCTCAGTATCTCAAAATCATTCAGAACGCAGGTAGAACCTTATCATTTCAAGGTGATGATTTGTTTCTTGTTTATTTATGGCTATGAGTTGCATTATGGTACTTTGTCAAATTTTGATGTTGAAAATTCAACTCTGCAGTTTAACAATGTGACGTTTATTGACATTTTAGTAGTTTGAAGCAACATAACGTATTATAAATAAGATATATTGAAATAAGCCTGTAAATTACAGAAAAGGTGCTGGAAGGTTATTATCAGTTCTTTGTTTTATTTCACATCAGAGCCCCACAATATATCGTATTAACATCAATATCCTAATGTTTGCATTCGCAATAGTCACATCGCATTGATATGCAATGTTGAGTTGACTATATTTCAGCAAGTCACAGTTCAGAACATGAGATTTATGAGAGTTCTTGCAGGGTTTAACCATAATAGAGTGAAATTTTATAACGTTTTTCCAGTTGGAAGTTTAATAAAGAGTAATTGTATTGAATTTTTTTATATAATAAAGACGTTGCAGTGTAATTTTTACATTTGCAAAACCACAAAACATGCACTTATTTCACTTCAATCTTTGCTTTATTGTATTTATCTATGATTGTAATTTGTTTATTACATTTAATGCAGGATTCACTCCCCTACAGAATCATCCCAATAGATCAAGATGAATACATTTGATAACACTTTAGAGACCAGTTCTCACCATTAACTAGTTGCTTATTAGCATGCATGTTATTGAAATATTGGCTGCTTATTAGTACTCATAAACTACATGTTCTGCACAATCTTAAAATAGTAAAATTTTGCAATGTCACATTTCTCCAATATCATGCAGCCCTGTTTCACATTATTAAATTATTTTTTTTCAAATGTTTGAACATCAAAAGTTCTTGGATTAAAGATCAAGGTCCCATAATGCGATTCAAAAATATAAATACATGTAAAAACAACATACAGGCTTATTAAAAAAACGATAATTTGCGAACATATTTTATAGTGCATTAAAGCCAATTAAGAACCCTTAACTTGAACTTTTTCACTTTACAAATGTAAACAATGCAGTTCTCCAAACATCGAAGATCCCACTGAAACCTGGAATAACTTTTTCAACACATACTATTTAATGCAATTTTTGAGTTTTTGTTGGAAATTCTTTTTGTTTGTGAATGAAAGAGATTTGATTCATATTTTTTAGCTTTGAAAAGTAACATACAAACCCCCAAGTTTTTGCGAGATCAAATGTGTTATATAAGCATTATTACTCATACATTAATACTCCATATGACAGATTATGCTTAATATCATAAATATATAGATATGTAAATATTACACATGCAGCCAGGGTCGTTTTGTTACATATTCAAAAGAATGTTTTTATGCTTTACTACTGTTATTTATGAACTATTCTAAATGATCGTTCTTGTCATTAATCACCGTTAGTACAGTTACAGGACAGTTATAGTATAGGTTTTCTCATTTCTTTCTATGTATGCTATTTTCCATTAGATTTGGTCTAATTTGAGCTGATGTTGGCTAATGCTGTATGTATTGTTGACATATTTTAAAAACATTAATTCACACTAGTGTCAACGGCTTGATTTCTGAAACAAGAAGTAGTGAAGAAATAATTACAGTTATGTGGTATTTAAGTACAGTGAATAAGTCAACAGATATTTTGATATTTTTCTACAGTTTTTATTTAATTCTTTTTGTGTGACAAATATCAGATCAGTACTAATTAATAATTAAAATATCCAATATTACAGTTGAATTGCTTAACAGTAACTTTAAATATATGCTAGTTCATTAATGCTAATTAGATTAATGGATGTTAATATAACAGCTTTATGTCATAATCCCTTTATATATTTTAAAAGTGTTATATGGTGTTCATTTATGTGGTTACTTTAGCATAATATAATATCTTACACAGTTTTAGCTTTAGAGTTAATAATAATAATGAACAGTTAACATGCAAATCTAGTCTTGTGCTCAGTGCTGCTTATTGCAGAAACTAATATGTTATATGCTAAACAATAGGCAAAAGTCTACTTTATTTAAACAAAATGTCTTAAGTTAACCCTTTATAAATTTGAGACGATTTAACAAATTTTCAGACATCAATGAAAAGATTATTTGATTTTTTTAAAGGAGGGGTGAATACATTTGGACTTGCATTATTGTGATTGATACAGCCTTTTAGCGCTGTTTCGCTTACGTTGCAGCGTTTGCTCGGTCAGTACGGAAGTCGGAAGTAGGGTACTTGCAGACGCTCCCTAACAATTTGCTGAGAGTCATCAATTATGCAGGCTAGCCGTACGCACTGGGAAGGAAGATAGCGGCAACAATATGGCGACATCCGCAGTTTCTCCTGGGTCTTTTAAACATCCTTAGGCACGCGAGATCTACATGGATCGCCCTTAATGCGGAAAAAGTGAGTAGACTTTCTGTTGTCTACAGCGCAAGTGTTGTGTTTTTTTCAGGTGTTTATAGCCCGTTGTAAGCGTGTCTCATACCTGGACTCATCTGCCGCAGAGCGGTCTCTCGCGCTCAGCATCTTTTCTGCTCACAGATGTGGATGGGCTTACTGCAGGAAACGCTGGAAAACAAGCCTGTCACTACTAACAGCAGCCGTACTGCTCAAACAGAGAGTATGCTAAAGAAAGAAAGTCTTGCTGAGGTAAAGGAGGGTGTTGGCCTGGCGCTGGAAACACAACATTAGAGTGTGTGTCTGTGGCGAGATGTAGAACATACGCATAGCATGGGACAGGCAAGTCAGACCGCCGCAAACTTTATTGCATGGGGAAATCGTGCCGACAGACTGGCGCAAGGCGCGGTATTCAGCATTCAGCTGTCGTTTGTGACAGTATTTCGTAACGTAACATGTCAAAATCACTAATGTGGCAGTTTTTAGTCCCCCTGCGCCTGCATTCCCCCTCCCTTCGAGTCACCCTCGCCATACTTCTTTGGGCTGGACTCCCTCGAATTGGTGCGTTTCCGTTTTTGCGGTTAAGAACGGGGACTACCACCCTGTTTTTGTTTTTTCTTTCGCCCACCCAGTCCTCCCTCGTAATGAGGATGGTGTGCCCGACCGTGTGCGCGGCTGCGGCTTAAATCACAGAGAGGACGGGCTGACTGCACGGGTGTGGTGCTGAAGCGGACAAAAGTCCCAAATGTTCTTGAAGTGCTTAGATGTCGGTGCATTTGAAACCTGCTGGGATAGAAACTGGAGACGTACATTAAAACACAGCAGGCACGACTGTCTGAGACGTCATTGGCGTTGAGATTTAGATGTTTCACAGATTGATTCGCTGGCGCACGAGCTCCCCTCAGCTCCACTGCAGTATTTCAGCCGGGGCCCACGCGTGTACCTACAGATGCCATAATAATTACCGCGAACAAACTTGGGGACACTGATCTGTGGATCCCGTAACATGCAGCGCATTCAGATGCGCAAAGCTTGTCAGGAGGAGAAATTGCATAATACGCGAGAGGGGCGGTAGTATTGATCAAGCGATCGCAAATTCTTTGGAAATCACTTGCTTTGAATTGAGGAAAACCGCTTCTCTGAGTGAGCCTATAAACAAACTCATCACAAAGGCAAAATATGCCGTCAGACAAGGAGATATATGTGTGCTGAGATACAAAAGAGAGAGTTTTGAGTCAGATTTGAAGGCCTTTATTCTCCACACGGGATAGGCCGGCGAGATTCGTCCTCGTGACAGCTGTGCTGCTCCCTCCCTCAGTGTACAGCCGAGCATCCACTCTCCATATCATTTAGTGAAAGCCATCATATACGAAAAAGTCGCTTTAGTCGGGATGTTTCATCGTGGCTGGAGGCAGCAGGGTCTGTGATATTCTTCTCTCCTAAATCGGCTAGAGGACACGCGTGAGTGAGTGAGTGGTGCTGAACGGACAGCGCCGCGGACACTCGTCATTCGACGGCGTCAGAAAGCTGTGGACTTAAAACAAACACTTCTTGCTTAAAAAGGAATACCTTTGCGATGCTCACGGAGAGTACTATTTACCGGAGATGATGAGAGTAGGCTATGACTTTGCGTGAAGGCACGTGAGTAGTCGAATGGCGTCGGCATTTAGTTTTATCGTGTAGCTGTTTAACGTGGAGGACGTAGCAGACAGCATATGTATTGTTTCTTGTAACCAGTGCTGGCAAAACGCCGTAGTATATAAGGAAGTAAATGCAGTAGTTTTGGTAAGGTCATTGCGTGTGTGTATGTATTGTCAGGGCCTGTCTATCTGATGTATCACCTTGAGCTGAGGCGTCTCTACAGTATCTCAGGAAGGAGACTTGGAGGTTGGACACAGAGCCACCGGCGTGTAACTTAAACCGGACGTCAGAGTGTTTACTCTGTATTTCGTTTGTCTAACTAAATAATTTCTGTGTTGCGTGTGTTCATCTTTATGAACGACTGTTGTTACTATGTTTAACTATTTTTTTTAAGTAGGCTAATGTTGTGTTATTTTTGAATACTTTATTAAGTGAGTTATAATGACAATCTGCGTTACTTATAATTATTTATCAAACACTAGTATTTAACCTGTTGTTTCTCAGTATTTGGTTGTTGTAACTAGTGAGTTGTAATACCGGATCAGACATCAATAGTGGAAATTCACACCAGTGTAAAGTGATTGGCTTGATTTCTGAAGTAAAGAAATAATTACAGTTATGTGCTGAATAAGTATATTGACTGATTCAATAGATATATCTTCATCAGATACTATTTTTTCTTCATGTTTATTTAATTATTTTGTGTGACAAATATCAAATCAGTTCATAATAATTAAAAAAATCCAAAATTGCTTACACAGCAAAAATTTCAGTATTAAATACACAGCGTGATTTTTCTGGTGTTGTTCAAAGTTAAAACTGGAGTACATTTTAATCCACGATTGTGAAAGATCGTATATATTTAAGAGCTGTTTTTCTTCAGTGTTAAACTTTTACCCCATTATGCTGTGTATTTCCCACTAGTGATGGGAAGTCCCAAACTGATTCCTTCGTACAAACAGTGATCAAACCAGTGTGTTTTATGAGTCTTGATGATATAAAAAATTAGAAGATATAATAAATTAATTCTCATCAGAAGCAGCGTACTATATGAACGCAATAGCTTATATACACATGCTTAATCCATTTAGATTTATTTGTTATTAAATAAAGTAAATAATGTTATGTGAATAATTTAATATATTAACACTTTGAAGGGTAACACAAACTCTTCCTGTGTTAAAATGAACTCTGTGAGTAATGTACAGATTTCACACTTTAGAAAATGGAGGGAGTCATATGTACACCCAAGGAGTGTTAAGTTAAACTCAAATTGAGTTAAATAGACACAGATTTTTTTGCTGTGTACAATTGGATTGTTTAAAAGTAACTTTAAATAAATACTAGTTCAATAATGCTTGTTTAGATGAATGTATGTTCAAATGACTTGCAGTAATAGCTCCACTGGGGTTCATGATCTTGTGTGTTTCAATTGTTAGTAGTTCATCATAAAAAGTAGTTGTGTTACTTGATGAATAGTAAGTAATTAAACCGAATCAGCAGTTAATATACGTACTCTCTGGAAGGAAATGCTTGATTTCTGCCCCAAAATGAAGTAAAGAAATAAACACTTGCTTAGCTTGTCACTATTAGAAAAAAGTTACGTCTAATGTGAACATAATCACTATCAAATTTTGTCATTGAACTTTAAAACAAGTAAAACTCTGCTAGTATAGATAAATAAACGTTAAAAAGCTTTGCCTTACTTTTTTTTAAATGGTGATAAAGTAGCCATCATAAAGACAATGTCACGTGACCGTGGGCACTTCACTATTGATTTGGCCTGTGCTGACTTAACTGAATCAGTTTTTGGCGTATAAATAATTAACAGACTGTGTCATTAAGGATATAGAGAACAAGGATTTAGCTTTGGACATCATTTGAAACAATCCAGTGAAAACCACAACAGTGGCATTGACTGTAAAGGCTAACGGTTATTAGAAATGAATGTGAAAGAATGTGATGTCTACAGTGGTTGATTTCTGTGCTGTCATAAACTGTCAGCACATATAGCACTTAAGTTCGTTTAGATATGCGGATGTGTGGTGATGATGATGATGGTCTGCAGACCTACAGCTTCACGGATCAATTAAAGAGGGCATTATATCAGCAATGGTTATGTGCACCTATATAAAGAATCGGTCATATGTTTTTCTAGTTTTTTCTTTCTGACTCGTTTAGTGCTGGTGAAGGAGACTTTTTGCATTGATCACAGGACTGTAAATGGGCCACTGCCCCTTTACTCTCACTGGCTGAGAGCAGGAAGAGTACTTTATCTTTACCTTCCCTCATATAAAGTATTTTGTAATCATTATGCAGCTCTACATTCTGCATCTCTGGGTTTTCCTTTTTTATCTCACAGCTGTAGTCACCAGGCATTTCAGTGAGTTCACATAGTTTTCCTCCACCACATGTACACTGTATGTGTGTAGTGTGGTGTACATGATAAAAGCCATTATATTCTGTTTTTATTAACGTGTTATAAGCCACGAACCAAACCAGCCAGTTATGAGGAGGATCATAACATTACAAAAAATTGATTTGAATTTAAAAAGTATGTGAAATTCTGACAACTCTCTTGTTGGTGGATTTTTCTGCACAGCATAAAGATTGCAATTTTTGATTTCACAAAGACTTTAATGTTTATTTTGCTAGCTTACATAGTTAATCTTGAGATGAATACCCAGCAAGCATTTTTATGTTTTTAAAAGATGTCTATTAGACGTCTAAATCAGAATCAGAATCAGAATCAGTTTTATTGCCAAGTGTGCTTCACACACACAAGGAATTTGCTTTGGCTACAGAAGCTTCCAGTGTACATAAAGTGACAAGCGACAACACAGAATAAATATTATAAAAGAAGACGATAGACATTAAACAGAGATGCAGTCAGTCCAACGATCTGGATGTTGAAATGTATGTACAGATTTGTTATAAATATACAGGTTATAAGATGCTGTGTGCAAAAATATAGTTGTCTTGGCTAAAACAAGGCTAAACTTGGGCTGTCAGTGAAAATCTAATAGACATCTTAGAATAGGCCAAAACTAGACAAGAAATCAAATTAGCAGCAATGAATGACTACATATATAAAGTCTAATCTGTCTATTTGATGACTAGTCTAGTTTTGGGCTATTCTTACATGTCTGTTAGACTTTCACTGACGGCCCAAGTTTTGTCTTGTTTTAGCAAAGACGGCTATATTTAGATGTGTATTAGATGTTTATTAAACAGAAATTTGTTTGCTGGGAAGTCGACGCCGATAGGCTAGTGGTTAACGCCCCATTCACACGGGGCGTCAGCGTCAATGCTTCCCATTCACTCTGAATGGGTGACGTCAGGCTTTGCTGAACTGCATTGTGGATCCGTCGGCGCCGCTTCAGTGGCGTTGCTCGATGCAGGAGTTGGGACTTTCTCAACTTTTCAAGCGCCAACGGAAGCGTCAGCCAATCAGATCACTGTATGCAAATACACCAGCTCATACAGTAGCTGATTGTTGCCTAACTTCATTGGCTGACGCTGCTATGACGATCGCGTCAGCCCCAACTTCAGACACGCACTCTGTCAAGCGTTGACGCTGAAGCCCCGTGTGAATGGGGCGTGAGTGTGCCAACATATAGTACCGTCATGCTCATCGTTGCCCTGAGTTCGATTCCTGGCTCGAGGTCCTTTGCCAACCCTTCCCCTCTCAATGCTCCCTATTCTGTCTGTATCCTCCACTGTCCTATCCCATTTAAAGGTGAAAACCTCCTACAAAATAGTTATAAAAAAGGTGAAGAATTAGTCTGTTCAAGTTAATCAACAGAAATAAAAAACTTTTGGTTATCTTCGATAAAAGTCTGACCATGTGCTTCCCCGTTTGGAGTGGTGGTCCTTCTGTTGACATCAACCTGAGGGCTTTCATAGCAACTGCATATTAATACCCTCTCCTACTGTTAGTTTGCTATAAGGGGATTGATGCTTGAAAGAAAGCCCCACCCCCATACTCAATATTCCGTTTCAGTTGGAAGTGCATCAACATACTGAAGTAAAAGTCTCTGCAACGTCTGGATCACACAGACTTTAATTCTATGCAGTTTCTTTAATAAACATGAACAAATGTTTTTTGTCAAATAAGACGTTATATTGTAACATTATTGTGGCTAAGGTGCTCTTTACACTAATCTGTTTTTTTTTTTTTTTAATGCTTAAGTTTTGTTTTGCACTGTAAAAAATGCTGTGTTCTACATATTTAATTTGTGTTGGGCAACATGAAAAAAGTTAACACATTAGCTTTTACAAATTTAAGTGGATTGAACATAAAACAATCAAGTTATCCAGAAAAAAAACTCTTAAGAATAGTGTTGTTTCAGCTTAATTTAAATAAGTAGTTTAAACAATCATCATTTTTTTGAGTGGGGTTACACCTGACATCCACAGCATTCTGATATCTTCAACCTGTGAAATCAGAGTATTTTGAAACTCCTAAGGATCCTTTTATGGTTTGAAAATGCTGGTGTTTTGTTTCAGTGTTGACAGAAAATGGAGGTGTGGCTATCCGCAATCGCTCTCTGACTGTTTTTTTCAATTATTGTGTATCGTCAAGCCCCCTTATATGACCAATACAATACTGCGAGTATGGATGTCTTGAAAATATGTGCCTGCCCAGTGAGCATGAATGGTCATGTATGATATGCTTTAGGTTTTAGAGTGTGGACTTGGATTGTTTTTTTTTCTGAAATGCAATAGAATTGACAGTCTTTAGCGCTGTATTAAAATGAAAACGCTGTTCTGTAAACAGCACCCAAACATCGCCTCAGCAGGAGAAGATCAACACCTGCTTCTTCCTCACTGTCTGTTTAGCTCCGCCCAAAGATTTGCGCTTCAGTAGGTAAATAATGAGAGCCGAATGCAGGTCTATGCAGAAACCAAACAATAAAGATGCTCTGAAGACAACAAGATGCAGTGGAGGGCCAAGTTGTAGAAAAACACATTCTCTGCATTGCCAAAATTAGGAAAGAGTGGGTGAACTTTATTTTTAATGAAGTTCCAGAGCTAGTCAGTATACACTTGGTTCTTTGTTCACGTCATTCTTCCACAAGATACTTAGACGGAAATTTCAGAAAGATGATTCTGTGCAGGCTATATTGGATCTGACGGTAATGTCGCATCACACAATTGTGAGTAACGTTTTGTTAAGTCAGTATAGCTTTGCAGGTTTCTGTTGTTTCAGCTCGTTTGATAACAGCAGCGTTCATCTGTGAAGGATGAAGACTATCGAACACATCCAGAAGTTTACAACAGTGGGCGCACAGCTGTCTTTACTTACTCGGTCAGCTAGTATTAGAAGTTCACCTATTAGCTAGTCAAATCAGTGGGCATTTACTTGACAGTTCACCATGTCTAACTGTGTTCAGATGAGGTCAGAATAAAGCAGAAAATATCCTTCTTCTAATTTAATGTTTTATTTTATGTTAAAATCTTGATTAGACCAGAGAACAGTAGAAAATAAAGTCAGTTCATACCCCGGTCACTCATTTTTTTGATGGTTCGTTTGTTGAATTTAAGCTACATTGCAACTTATTCTCATTAGATTATAAGCAGACTGTTAGGTTGGGGTTGGGGTTGGGGTTAGGGTTAGTGTTGACATGTACTTGAAAAGTTTCTTATAGTCAGTTAAATGTCTGTTGAATGTCAGTATCAACAGAAATTAAGTAGACCGGTTACTAATACTCAACTGGACTATCGAAATAAAGTGTTACCCATATCCCTTTTACACACGTTTGTTTCAATGATAAATTGAGCTCACAGCAGATATGTCTTTAAAGTGATCAGTTATTGTTGTAAATCTTCCAGAACCCGGCTGTTGCGCTCTGTTTAACCAGTAGTATTAACTTCATCAAGTCAACATTTGTTTTACACCATTAATTACATTTTACATATACTTTACATTTAAATTACTCTGTGGCAGAGTTTTAAAGAATCTGAAGAAACAAGATATTCACTGACATACTATGCTGTCAAAGAAATCTGTTGACTGATGATAATTTAAAAGTCTTGGCACATTTTCGCTGGAAAATTACAAGCTTTTTGGCATTTGTCAGGTGAAATGTTGATCTTTATAATGTTTTTAATATATAAAGGAACCATGAGGTCAGTATTAATGTCGTATTCCAGTGAAGTCTGTAAATATCCATAGTCTGTAGTCTCAGAAATACTTAGTAGATAATAAGTGTTTTGAACTCATCTGCTGACATTATGCAGATGAATTTCAGAGCTTGTGCAAAATATTTCCATACTTCTATGATTAGATGCTTTCTTATCTGCTGTTTTCACATACCTGCCATTTGTGTTGAATGTTTATTTAGCGACTGAGAGGAAAGAGTAGCACAAATTCATCTAAACATGCTCTCAGCAATATGTTTGGCATCTGGATGTTCGTTATCATTCTTTTTTTTTTTACTTAAGCCGGGACAAAAACAAACTTGGCTGCAAAAATATCAGGTCACTGAATCACATTCACTCTTTTTTTACGCACAATCGCGAGCCACAAACAATAATGTGCGGCCTGCAGTTCACCTAATGGCCACCAGTGTCTTTTTATACCAAGAGTGTCTAGCTATAGCCTGTTAACCAAATCATCTGCATTGGTCTTTAATACTTTTTAAATAAATAGTAAGAGTATGCACTCTTTTTTTTATAGTATATTTTTGTTTAGTTATAGATTGGGTTCTTCTTAGGTTTCTTTCTCTTTTCCTCGGTGCCACTGCCCCTCAAAATGTCTGTGCATGGCCATGAATGCAAGTCAGCCTTGCAATACAAAATGCATGTAAAGGGACATTCTGGAAAAGGAATAGCCCAGTTTTGTAGAGCCTGAGGGACTAGGCTGGAGATGACTCTGCGACACACACCTGAAACACGGTAGTACCAGTGTGTTTCCTGCATTTTTGTGGTCGATCTCTTTGCAGACAAACTCCATGGGAAGAAGTGAATTGGATAAATGGAATTAGAACTAATACTGAATGTTTGGTGGGCAAAGCGTCATGAATGCAAGTGTGACCAGTTCAGTTTGATTGGAGTAAGGAGATGGATATTGCATTGTTGTTTTTGTTGCAGCAGCTGTGTTTATGAGAAAAATCAATCACTTTGGGATTTCAGTGGCTGATTTCTTGGATGTTGCCTGAACCAATTTGGCATAATAGAATGATTTCTGAAGGATAATGTCACACTGGAATGGCTATTTTTACATGGAAAATCTATATTTTTAAATGCCTTTCAGAAACATTACACAAATTGAGGATTTAGTGGGGCAAAGATGTCAAAGATTTCTCAAAAAACAAAAGGAAAGTGAAACTTTAAAAGCATTCTCTTACAAAAACATACTCAAAGTTCACACTCTCGTAGCATTTAGATTAACATTTAGAAAAACATTTAGTGTTTTTGTACATTGACAAGTGTGAAAATGACTTGGATAAAGTTCCTGTATTGCTTCAGAAGTGTGACATGATGATTATTGTTGTCTTTGAATTTAAGACTGCTATCTAAATGCCCTGTATGAATGTGGGCTGAAGTGCACATCTGCATGATAAAATAAACTCTTATATTATGTGAGAAAAGGGATTTCCCCCACTAATATTTAATGTTAGGCTTTAATGAATACAGTCAAGAATCTGACTGATAAATACCTGATAAAATATGGAGATTTGAATCTGAGCACTGTAAATATTTACATCTTGTTGTTATATTTTTTCATTGAATCAGATGAATGTTTCTAGTCATCTCCATTTACATCAGTCAAACTGACTAAAATATGTTTTTAACCAATTAGTTTGAAACCTGATTCACTTACTAAAAGTAATGTAAAAATATTTGTGTCATAACTTATATTACAGTGAATGTGACGTTGCAAAATAAATCCATAAGGGTAAAGCTGGACAATATATAGCTGAAAAAATGATCATCAATGTTTAGTCAATCAGTTTATATTAGTAATCTCTAAAAGGTTTTAAATATTTAAGTATAGTCCAGAAGAAAAGTTTACATTTAACTACATGTTTAAGTTCATTTCTAAACTTTAAAACAAACAAACAAGAAAAAAAAAATTAAGACAACAAATAATTTTAGTTTTAACACTCAAAAAGAAAGTTTGTAAATTGTGAGAGAGGGCGAGCTCTTCCACCATTTCTCCACCATTCGATTCAATTCATCTTTATTTTTATAGCACTTTTACAATGTAGATTTTGTTAAAGCAGCTTAGCATACTGTACAAGTTCTAGTAAATCGAAACTGCTTCATTCCAGTTTTCACAGTTAAAGTTCAGTTTAGTTCAGTTCAGTGTGGTTTAAATTTCACTGCTGAAAGTCCAAACACTGACGAGCAAATCCATCATCCACCATGCTTAGACACAGCATTTTTTGGGGGTGATGGGGGGAATTGCAGTTTGCCATTTCATTGAAATAATTTGCATTCTGTATTTATTGGGTGAGACTTTTTTTTCTTTTAAAGATGTTAAATGATGGAAGAACAACTAACTTTGTTATTAATCCCAAATGACCAAGTTATAAATATTAGTGCGTTAGCAAATCATCATTACTTTTTTATTACATTGCATTATTATTACTTTCTTCTTCTTCTTCTTCTTCTTCCTCTTATTATTATTATTATTATTATTATTATTATTATTATTATTATTATTATTATTATTATTATTAATTAATTCATTCATTCATTCATTCGTTCATTCATTTTCCCTTAGTCCCTTTATTAATCCGGGGTTGCCACAGCGGAATGATCCGCCAACTTATCCAGCATTTGTTTTACGCAGCAGATGCTCTTCCAGCCGCAACCCATCTCTGGGAAACATCCACACATACTCATTCACACACATACACTACGCACAATATAGCTTACCCAATTCACCTATACCACATGTCTTTGGACTTGTGGGGGAAACCGGAGCACCCGGAGGAAACCCACGCAACCACGGGGAGAACATGCAAACTCCACACAGAAATGCCAACTGACCCAGCCGAGGCTCGAACCAGCGACCTTCTTGCTGTGAGGCGAACGTGCTACTCACTCCGCCACCGTGGCACCCTATTATTATTATTATTATTATTATTATTATTATTATTATTATTCATGTTATTATCATTATAACTACAGCAGAAGTACATTCTACTGAAGAATCTTTATAACAGTGAGTGTATGATATGACAAGTTTGTCCTCTCTTAAAATTGCCAAATACTCACACTGTGGACGAATGGCTGTGATTTTAATTGGTTAAAAACTTTTCAAGTACTACAATAACATTTTTAGAAATACAGAGAATTAAATAGAATTTCCCAGAATTCTCTCTATGCCTTTATATGTTTTTTTGTTGACATTATTAGACTTTTTAGTTATTCATTATTAAATACTTTTTCATTTTTTTTCTCATCAGTTATATACACTTTATCCTATGTTGCTGAATAACGTTTAAAGCATTACTTTAGTGCTACTTTCCTGCAGAGTTCAGCTCCAACCCTGATCAAACTTAATTAGGACCTGAATTGATGGTACAGGCGTGTGTTTGACCAGGGTTGCAACTGAAATCAGCAGTAATGACAGCACTGCAGAAACAGGGTTGGTGACTCCTGCTTTATTGTGTAACCATGATGGTGTTTAGCAGTTGTGTGTATTTTATATTAGTATGTGTATCTGCTTGTGGATGAGCTGCTTTTGATGAGCATTGGTTCATCGTATGACTTTCTCATCATCACGTACACTCAAAGAATGATGGTTGGTGCTTGTTTAAACTACTTGTTTTTTAAAAAAGCTAAAACAACACAATTCTTTTTGTGTTTTTTGGCTTATGAGTTCAGACTGCACGAGGTAGTCATGTCACAGATGTTTTTATGCTGCACGACTAGCATACAAGATTGATCAGTTTCACACTGCATGACTTTACAATAGCAGAATCGCTGACAACTTTGTCTATGTCCGCAAGCTACGTCTCATCAACCAAACACACGCGAGAAGTGACATGAAAACAACAGGGGGTCATGTAGTATATCCTATTTTATTAACTGCATAAGTTAATAAGTACTTATTTTGCTTACCTGGGTTTTGAAGAGAACTAGCAACTTCTGCTGAACTTTTTTTCTTCTTCGACCCGGTTGTGATGCTGCTCAGATGACGCGTCTTTAAAATACAGTAGCATAGCACATAACTGTCCTACAGTAAAGAACTGTTCGTATCACAGTAAATGCAGTAGTTTACAAAAATCGTTAACAGCACGTCTAACAATTTCCAGTACAATCTATAGTAACTTACTGGCAGTATTTCTCCAGTAAATTACTGTAAATTAGTAATATTTACATTTACAACACCATTTAGCTTGCTCTATATTAGAGCTGCACGATATATCGTTTCAGCATCGATATCGCGATATCGATATGTGCGAGTCTGCAATGTAGTCAGAATTATAGTTGACCAGACTTTACAGTTAACACCACAGTGGAGTAAGTTAAAATTTTAACCTTCGAGTACAAGTTTATTATTTGCATGTGTTTTTAAGGCCTGGTGGTAAGAATTTTAAACAAACTAAAACATTTGGGCACAATAAATTAAAAGTTTGAAATATAAAGTTAGTTGTAAATTTGAACTCAATTAAAATGACATAGTGAAAATAAAAAAACTGTCAAACAGACACGGGTGCTCCTGCCAAATTTACACTAGTTTTTCGTCCATTTCTTGGGTCTAAATAGACCAAAAAAAGAAGCCCTTTTACCTTCTCCAATATCTGACTGGTGTCAGCAAATCATTGGAGATTCTTTCAGATCTCATTTTTGATAGTTCACAGTGTGATTGTTACTTAAGCGAACGAGAACTGATTTACTTGTGATTTCAGATGTTTGTTGGCGATTTCTCAAAACATATCGGTGAGTCAAAATCAGGGCTTAAACCGCCAACTAAGTAACTTAATTCCGTTATGTTGTCCCAACACAAATTGATTGTGTGGAACCCAGATTTTTTTTACAGTGTACTTGTAGCGTTGTTGTCTGTGTGTAGATGTTAGTACTTCATTTCATTGGTGTATTAATACTGTATAAATGAATGAAATACTGTAGTTTACTGTAAATGTAAATTTATGGTATAAATAATAAATGTTTATTTATGGTTTCTATAATATTTTAATGGTAAAATTCTGGTAATCACAGCAGCCTTTTTTTTTACCAAAGAATTTACAGATATTTTTTTTATTGTGCATTTAATATCTCCTATGTGCCTGCAAACATGCCACTCATTTTTGCAGATGTTAATGTGTTCTGATGTTACAAGGCAATGGACCAGTCTATCAGAGCAAAGCAACTCGTTATTAGCTGTTTACCTGTCACTGATCGCACACACTTCTGTTAATGCATTTGATGGTGGTTTATAATCCAGTGACAGCACATGTTTGATATTGACATTGTCATGTGTGTGTTTCATTTGAATCCATTTAAGACAAGCGGTATATGGAATATCATGATTATAATTGTTAAGGTATGCCATTAATAAATTCTCATATCATTTCATCAACTTGGTTTGCAGAAGAGGCATACGGAATATGTCTGAACTGATTGAATGTTTAATATGATGTTGTTTGGAAGTGGCTTGATGACATCATGGACTGGAATATTGGTTAGATAATCCAGGTCATCAGAGAGGGCTGAAAAGGGCAGTAATGCAGTTATGACCTTCCCCTCTAATGTACAGCCTCTCTTCTTCTCTCTGTCTCATGCGCACACACAACCGCGTACACACACACACAAATACACTCACACATACAGGTCCAGTGCTGCAGCGCATTTGGTATTATTCTGCTTGGTCATCTACTTCTTAATGGACATAATGAATGTGTGTGTGTGCGTGTGTGTAAGAGTGAGAAAATGAGAGCTGCAAAAGAGGATGACCAATAACACAGGCCACTGAAGGCAAGACACTGCAGGTGAATAGGGTAAAAAATGACTAATATTTATCACCATACTACCCCGGTTGATTGATTACCATAACAACTACTAAAAGAAGGAATAATGTTAAAAATTTCCAGTAGAATCTACAGTAACTTACTGACAGCAGTTCGCCAGTAGCTTACTGTAAATCAATTACAGCAAAAATACTGTATTTACTTTTCCAGAACCATTTAGCTTGCTTTATGTATTTTCAGTATTGGATGTCTTTACTCTAAAATATACGTCATAATTAATTAATAAACAATTAATAATTTCACAATGCAACCTTAAAATACAGTAGCATAGCACATATTAAAAAAACTGTTCATATTACAGTTAAATACTGTAATTTACAAAATCATTAACAACACTAGCAAATATCCAGTAGAATCTACAGTAACTTACTGTAAATCAGTTACAGCAAAAATACATCATTTATATCTAACCATTTAGCTTGCTTTATATGTATTTTCAGGTATTGTATATCTTTGCTGTAAAATATACATTATAATTCAGTATTGATAATTTTCTTTAAAATACAGTAGCATAGCACATAACTGTCATACAGTAAAGAACTGGTCGTATCACAGTAAATGCAGTAATTTACAAAAATCGTTAACAGCACTGTTAACAATTTCCAGTACAATCTACAGTAACTTACTGGCAGCAGTTCTCCAGTAACTTACTGTAAATTAGTAATATTTACATTTACAACACCATTTAGCCACTTATAATTAAGTATTGATAATTTTCACAATGCAACTTTAAAATACAGTAACGTAGCACATAACTGTCCTACAGTAAAGAACTGTTCGTATTACAGTAAATACTGTAATTTACAAAAATCATAAACAGCACTGTTAACAATTTCCAGTACAATCTACAGTAACTTACTGGCAGCAGTTCTCCAGTAACTTTCCGTAAATTAGTAATATTTATATTTACAACACCATTTAGCTTGCTCTATATTAGGGCTGCACAATATATCGTTTTTAGCATCGATATTGCAATGTGCGAGTCTGCAGTGCAGTCAGGATTATAGTTGACCAGACTTTACAGTTAACACCACCGTGGAGTAAGTTAAAATTGTAATCTTCGAGTGTAAGTTTATTATTTCCATGTGTTTTTAAGGCCTTGTGGGTAAGAGTTTTAAACAAACTATAACATTTGGGCAATTTTACATTTGTACTCAATTAAAATGATATAGTGAAAAAAAACTGACCCCAAACTTTTGACCGGTAGTGTATAATTACAGTATTTTATATTGTAAAATATACAGTCATTTTAACAGTGCAACTTTAAAACTGTCCTACAGTAAAATACAGTTCATATCACAGTTAAATGCTGAGTAATTTACAAAAATCATTATGAGTGTATACAGAGTGAGGAATTGAATTAAATACATGCTAGTTTGCACAATTGTTTAAATAAAAAATTAGACATTTGAATATGTGTTTTAACTGAAGGCATTTTGAAAATGGTCTGCAGTAGGCATGGGCAGGTACAGTATTAGATTCTGACAGTATGATAACCTTGAATAAAAATATCACGCTTTCACGGTATGACGGTATTGTGTTTACTGCTCTAAAATACATTCTTTTTAAATGTCTGGCTAAAAAACTAAACATTTTCCCCTTTGAACACAATATATTTTAATTTGAGAAACATTTAAAGTATTTTGGAGCATGTCCGGCTAAATAATTGACTAAATTGACTTCTGCTGTTTTCAATAACACAGATTTCTTTACTATTTAAAACGCCTTTCTTGGGATATCTTTTCAGCTGGAGATACAGTTGTCCTAAAAAATAAATAAATAAATAAACAAACAAAAAATAATAATCTTACACATACCTTAGGAACAGTATAGCAGAAAATTTTGGCAGTTTTAAAACCTGGACTTTTCCAAACTGCGGTACACCTTGAAAATGGTTATTGTTCCATACCTACAGTTTGTAAGTTTTGCTGACCTGTAGATTTACACCTCAGTGCCGGAAAAACATATTTTCAGAAAACCTCTTTAAAAATAAGTATTTTATTTGAACACAACACACAAATTGATCAAATTTGACAAAAGAAAAGTTTAAAAGTGTACTTTGTATGTTTTATGTACATTTAGACTGTAAACACACTGAAAATCTACATCTCAAAATCAGTTTTTGCCTGCAGTGTTCAAATCACACAAGCACAATAAAGCTTAATTTCCCATTTGTTTTGTGTAAGATCATTTGCTTTGTTGAACTTTGTTCATCTTTTGACATCTGCTGTTTTTCTTCCCTCTGTGTTCCCCTTTCTCCCGCATCTGTCCGGACTCCTCCCTCTGCTAGCGCTGGCTGTCCTGAATGGCTTCTAAATAAAGAGGACTCTGCTGCAGGATGACAATATGGCTGCGCAGCTGCTCGCACCTCCAGGCCCCGACAGCTTCAAGAGGTTCACCCCTGAATCTTTGGCCAACATCGAGAAGCGCATCGCTGAGGAGAAGAAGAAGAAGCCTGTTAAACCCAGATCTGACAGCAGTCACCGCGATGACGATGATGAAAACAAACCCAAGCCCAACAGTGACCTGGAAGCGGGGAAGGGCGTGCCCTTTATTTATGGGGACGTCCCGTCTAATATGTTGGCGGTGCCCTTGGAAGACCTGGACCCCTTCTATGTGAACAAGAAAGTGAGTGAACATTGAGCTCCTTTTGTCCCTGTTAATAAGGTTTTTCTCACTTTGGTGAATTAAAGAAATCGAGAAAGGCTTCGTTCTCCACAATTTGGGAGAATTAAAGGAAAGAAATTGCGTTGGGTATGTCTGAATAGTGAGTGGTGGCAATAGTAATTGATGAATCCAATAGTATATTGAATTTGTTGGAATCTAGAAAATTCACCAGATTTGTTGGAATCTAGAAATTCACTCTATCGTTTATTTTGGGTTAAACTGTAGATACATTTAAACACATTTATTTAATCTATAGATATAATTATACAACAACATCAATAAAAATTATTCATTTTAGTATTTGATTTTTAACCAGCTTTCATCTGAAAGATTGAGTATTAAAACAACTTTAAAACAACTTTAATTGTACTTTTTTTGGAAATAGGCTCATTTTACAAGTCACCTAGAGTTAAACTGGCAAGTTTTACCATTTTTTAAACAATTTAGCCAATCTCGGGTCTGGCAGGAAACACTTTTAGCTTAGCTTAGCTTAGCATAAATCATTGAATCGGATTAGACCATTAGCATCTTGCTCCAAAAAAATCCAAATTGAGTTTTGTTAAGCGCCACGGTGGTGTAGTGAGTAGTACGTTCGGCTCACAACAAGAAGGTCGCTGGTTCGAGCCTCGGCTGGGTCAGTTGGTAAGATTTGAGTATTGTGGTGAATTGTATTGTACAGAATGGTGATATTAGGGTGACACAGTGGTGCAGTGGGTAGTGTCGCCTCACAGCAAGAAGGTCGCTGGTTCGAGCCTCAGCTGGGTCAGTTGGCATTTCTGTGTGGAGTTTGCATGTTCTCCCTGTGGTTGCGTGGGGTTCCTCCTGGTGCTCCGGTTTCCCCCACAAATCCAAAGACGTGGTATAGGTGAATTGGGTTGGCTAAATTGTCCGTTGTGTATTAGTGTGTATGGATGTTTCCCAGAAATGGGTTGCAGCTGGAAGGGCATCCGCTGCGTAAAACAAATGCTGGATAAGTTGGTGGTTCATTCCGCTGTGGCCCCAGATTAATAAAGGGACTAAGCCGAAAAGAAAATGAATGAATGAATGAATGAATGAGTTTTGTTAAATTCTGTAGGGTAATAGGACAAACTCTTTTTTTTGAGAGAGATGCTAATGGTCTAATCAAATTCAATGATTTATGCTAAGCTAATCTAAAAGTGCTCCAGCTCTACCCTGAGATCGACTGAATGGATTCATAAATGCTACAATGCTAGAGGAGTTCTACATTTAGCCTATTTCTAAAAAAATGTGCAGTGATCATTTAAATGACCTTCAGTGTAGTTTGTGTTTGTGGATGGATAGAGCATCTAGTACACTAGTAAGTGCGTATTACATAAGCGAGTCCAGCGTAGCATGTTTTATAATGTGAGAGTCGAGGAGATATTTCTTTAGGGGGAGAATGATTAGTAGCATATTTAATCCATCGTACTACGCCACCTTTTTCTTTTCAGCGGTTATGACTGCAGCAGAGGTGTGTTGTTGGGAAGGGTTAAAGTGAATAAAGAGAAGAGAGGAATGCGAGGAAGAAGTGCAGAGTTGCAGATCCGACGGTCCCTTGAGTCGTGAGGTGAAAGAGCCATTCAGACTGTCATGGCCATAAAATCTGCTTCTATTGTTGACGTGTGTTTGCTTCTGTGTGATTTTGGGAGGAATGAGGGTGCAGTGTGTTCGTGGCACCAGCTGTGTGTGAGAGTTTGACCTTTGGATAAGGAAGGGATAAGAGACCTTTAGAGATGGATGAATAGATGGATAGACAGATTTATTGTAATATATGATTCATGATTTTGTTGAGCAGTGTCTCATTCAAGTCATGTTTTGTGTGTTATTTTACCATTTATTTTAGATAGTTAAATAGTTTAAAGCAATGGTTCTCAAGCTTTTTTCACCAAGTACCACCTCAGAAAAACATTGTCTCTCCAAGTACCACAATAATAACCGGTATTGAAGTACAGTAGCGTCGTAGGCCTAGTTACCCAGCTACAGCACTACACAGTTTAAAAACAAGGCTGATTATTTCTTCTAATTAAGAATATTTATTATTTTCAGCCACTTAAATAAAATGTTTAGCCTATTAAAATAAATATTATGATCACATCAATGTTATCGTATGCGTCAAAGGGTTAAAAGTGTGTAATTTTTTTAACTTTAATTATTTTGAGATTCCTCCACGTACCACTAGAAGGAAGCTCCATGTACCACAGTTTGAGAACCACTGGTTTAAAAGATTGTTTACTGTATTTCTGATTATTTATTTATTTATTTATTTTATTTTAGTTTATTTATCATTTTATTTTATTTCTACCATTTTATTATAAATGAATATGAACTCATTAAACTGTATATTTATTTCATTAATTTTATATAAAAGTAGATACTGTAATCAATAGTTAATTATTATTGAAATGAGGGATTATAGTTTGTTTTTCGCCATATTTTGGATCTTTTATAATATATTCTAATATATTATAATTTAATTGACTTAATTTTATTCTATTTTATTCTTTTATAAACAAGTAGATATTTTAAAGGAATTTTTTTTTATTGCTAAGCTTAATTATTATAATTTGGTTAAACAATTTTGTATCGATATTAATTTAATTAAAAAAAAAATATTTTTTTATTTATATAATTTAATGCAGTGGTTCTCAAACTTTTTTCACCAGGTACCACCTCGGAAAAAAATTGTCTCTCCAAGTACCACCATATGACCGGTAATGAAGTACAGTAGCGTAGTAGGCCTAATTAAGCAGCTACAGCACTGTACAGTTCAAAAACGAGGCAGATTTTTTAAAAATACATATTTACATATTAAAATATGTATTATTGTCAGCCACTTTAAACATTATAAATAGTTTAAACATTAACTGTGCTTGCAGACAAAAAAATTACAGTTTAAATTAAAATGTGCTTTTAGAAGTTAGTTAAAAAAGGCACTGTTATTAAAGTAAAAAATGGAAATGTTGCTTGGACCAGATGAATAATGGCTGCCACATAAATATATATACACATTTTTAATACATTTTGAGATAAGCTATATATTGTATGTACAGATGGCATATTTGTATATCTTTGATATCTAAACATTAACTTATATTTTGATAAGATTTGGAATTACATATTTAAATTAGAAATTAGATCTGCTTACTGCTCGTCATTTACAGTAGGCCTATGTGTGTCAGAAAAGCGAGTGATTAAATGCATATATACACTGCTTGACCAATTCATACATGCAGTATTTCCGTGATTTGGTGCGAATGAGATCACATGAGAATCGCGTTAACCGCACACTGACCTCTGTTTTCAAGCAGACTCGGGTACAGTTCGCAGTCCCTCCGTCTGTGTACGCAGAAAGTAACTTAAATTATATTCTACCTCTAAGCTTCAAGCATGGAAAAGTTACTTGAGCCTGTTCTGTGTCTCGCACGATTTGAATCACATCCAAATTAAATTGCTTAAATCTGAGGTAACAAACTAAACCGAAAGCCACGCTGCTTTACAAACAAATAACATTATATATCGAAAGCACGCATTATTTTACACAAACTACGAGCACTCATTTAAACACGTTCGTAATAATTATTTTACCAACGATGCAGCATGGGGAACTTCCTGAATTTTGCAGGACTAGTCTCAGAAGGGCTTCTCTGGCGCGTGTGTGTCTGCTCCGCACCGCACACACTGGAAGCGCCGCGCGCCTCATCCTCATCCTCAGCGCCAAGCAGATTTTTTAACATCTGATGACGCGATGCACTAAAGTAAACATTTTGGCACAACGGTGTAATCATACGCTCCAGGAAACAGCCAATGCTTTCTGATGTGCGTGTTATCGTACGCGTCAAAGGGTTAAAAAAAAGTTCATTTTAATATTTTATTACCGTACCACTAGAGGAAAGCCTGCTTACCACAAGTGGTACGCGTACCACAGTTTGAGAACCACTGCTTTAATGGATGTTTAATTATTACTAAGGTGGGTGAATGTATTTAATTGTGTTTTGAATTCTATTATATATTTATTATTACACTTTTTAATTTGCTTGATTTTATTTTATCATATCATTATAGATGAGTACATGCTTGTGCATGATGGATGGTTAATTATTATTAAAATGAGTGGTTAAAATTTAGGTTAATCCCAGTTTTGTCTCATTTTATTTTATTTTATTTTATTTTATTTTATTTTATTTTATTTTATTTTATTTTATTTTATTTTATTTTATTTTATTTTATTTTATTTTATTTTATTCTTGATTTCCTGTCATTCCTTATTAACTATTTCCAAGTACTAACAATGTCCTCCGTTACACCATTATCACTTAATCCATTCTCTAGATAGGCCGACTGATATCTTTCATCCTGCAAGTTGTAACTAAAGATTGAGAAGTGTTTGGACGGGGTGTTGGTCATTTGAGGCTTTACGGTAAGTGCATTCAGTGACGTGGAGTAGATCGGATGTACTTGGAGTTAAGTGCAACAGTGATGCTGGATCCAGTTTTCCACTATTGAACACCCTCCTCCCCCGCAGCCATTCCCTCAGCTCTTGTCCACATCTTCACGTCTCTCTTCTCTGTAGATGATGAAATTTTCAGTAGCTTTGCAGCAGATCACTTATGCTGTCAGATGGGAAGACCAGAAGGCTGCATTGTGTGCCTGCAGGTGTTGTGATCACATGTATGTGACGTTTAAGCTTTTTGTTGTAGTGTTGCATTTATAAAGCACACAAACTTTCTCATCTCTGACCTTTATAAAGAGTACAGAGGGTTGAAGTTACTGTTGAGATTATACTAGTACCAAAAGTATGTCAAATGTCAAAAGTACTGACCATTTGCTAGGGTTAATTGCTATATAATTAATTGAATGCAATTTTTATGCGCATCTTGTCAGTAAAGCCAGTTCTGTAATCAGAAGTCAATCTCCAATTTCTGCTTTCAGATAGAGCAGCATTTAATACACAGAGCCAGTTCAGTGACAAGCTACGTGAAATTATTTAATTGGTGCAATCCTGAAATCTAAGATAAAGATCTGCTGTTTGACAACTGTTTGCATCAATTCTCAACTGTAATTCTGTGCTTGAAAGCAAGTGGAAATAACACGTTTGATAACGTGTTTGAACTCCAAACTCTCCTCATTACTTAAGTCAATTGTTAGTTACTACTAGTTACTGTAATTAAATGTACTTTTTTTAAATTCAGATATTATTATTATCATTAATTAATTTAAAATGCAATAATTTAATAAATAAAATGTTCCATTACAGAAGGTTAAATTGCACATGCTTAAGTAACATCAAAATGATTTAGAAATCTATGTAAATATATGCCATGTATGAAATAATGTGTCAATAATTTGACATGGGGCGCCACGGTGGCGCGTGAGTAGCACGTTTGCCTTACAGCAAGAAGGTCGCTGGTTCGATCCCCGGTTGGGGCAGGTCCCGGTTGGGCCAGTTGGCATTTCTGTGTGGAGTTTGCATGTTCTCCCCGTGGTTGCGTGGGTTTTCTCCGGGTGCTCCGGTTTCCCCCACAGTCCAAAGACATGCGGTACAGGTGAATTGGGTAAGCTAAATTGTCCATAGTGTATGTGTGTGAATGAGAATGTATGGATGTGTTTCCCAGAGATGGGTTGTGGCTGGAAGGGCATCCGCTGCGTAAAACAAATGCCGGATAAGTTGGCGGTTCATTCCGCTGTGGCGACCCCGGATTAATAAAGGGACTAAGCCGAAAAGAAAATGAATGAATGAATGATAATTTGACATGTTTTGTGTTTTGGTTCTTACAGTATATTGTTTAAAATTTAAGTGTCAATTTTTTAAAACAAAACTAAAAGGTCCTGTTTGTCTCAAAATTAAACAGTTACATTTTTTATTGTCTATGCATGCAGATTTCTGGGGATTCTTAGTATTTTGTCAAGTAATTAAAGACAAAGTACTTAGAAAAGTTATTCAAATACAATTAAAAGGATGTATTTAGTAATTTGTAATTAATTGCTTATTTGAAGTAACTTACCCAACACTGGTCATGTTAAATCAATAAAAGCAGTTAAATCCTCAGCTCTGCTGGATTTTTTCCGTACAAAACCGCCTACTACTCGAGTAGGTGCTGCATTTGAATTAGAATTTACTACGAAACCATTAGAAAAGTATATTCTAGATAGTATGAATGTGAGAAGTATAAATAGAATTTGGATGTACGACATCTGCCATTTGTTAATATCACATGACCTGTCTGCGTCACTTGCGTCGATTCACTCTCATTTATGAATTCTCTCGAGTGGCATCATAGGATTGCATAGAGTCCATTGGATGCACACTTCAGAATCTCGCAAGGAGTAGTCATCTGGGTACTTCTTGTCAACAGTTTTTTGAATACTATGAATTCAGATTTACTACTTGGCTCGCATACTGTTTGTCAAGTAGTATATATTAGGGAAATATGCAATTGTGGAGCAGGCCCATCTCTTATCTTTGTAGCATATTTGCAGTTTCTGCATGACAGAACCCTCTGGCTTTTGGAGCAGATTTACTACTGATCACAGAGCCATGTTTTCCTGACAAGATGTCCATATGAATCGCAGCTTTTGCTGAATTGCAGTCAGAAACTTCTACTTGACACTGGAGCATTTGAACGCATTTAGTCACCCTTAATGCATTGTATGGTCTATAGTATATCAGTGTATTGCTGGACGGATGTGAAATTACTTAAAATTTGTTGTTAATTTATTCACCCTTGAGCCATCCAAGATATTGGTGACACTTTTCTTCAGTAGAACATTTAAAGAAGATTTTTAACTGAAACTGTGGTCCCTGGTAACTTGTAAAATGCAAGTCAATATCTACGTGTTTTTTGAGATTTCAAAAACATATACAGGCAAAACAAAGTTAATGATGCTATATCGAGGTCTTGTGAAGCATAACAATTGGTTTGTCAAGAAACCAAACTTTACTTTCATCATTATGAACTAAAGTTGGTTACCACCAAATATATTGGCAACCATAATAGATTTAATATGTAACTAACATGTAAATAAGTGGGCGTGGTTATTTCACATGCAGTGTGAGACAGAGGGAAATTGTCTGTTTGTCAGAAACATTTTTTGTTCACATTTTTATATTTTGATAATCAGTTTTGGTCACACCACCCTATTATTATGTTTAATACAGTTTCAGCAAACAGTCCTGAACACATTCATGACATTCATTCATTTTCCTTTTGACTGAGTCTCTGATTTATCAGAGATCGCCACAGCGGAATGAACCACCAACTATTCCAGCATATGTTTTACGCAGCAATGTCCTAATAGCCACAACCTAGTACTGGGAAACAACCATACACTCTCTCATTCACACAGACTCATACACTATGGCCAATTGTGCTCATCTAATTCACATATACTGCATATCTTTGGACTATGAGGGAAACAAGAGCACCTGGAGGAAACCCACGTGAACATGCAAACTCCACACAGAAACGCCAACTGTCTCAGCTGGGATTTGAGCCAGTGAGCTTCTTGCTGTGAGATAACAGTGCTTACCACTGAGCCACTGTGTCACTCACACTCATGACATTCTGGAGCATAAATTTCCTATTTTATTCATACTGACTTGCGCAAACTCATGCATGAGATGCTGTTGTTAGTTTGCCACAAACAACACGTTCATCAAATGGTACTTGTACTCGTCCTTTAAGGTGCAACCCACATACACATCTCATTTTAGATAACACATTCCCAGTGTTTGATATATGTCATTATGTGACTACTTCAGACTGTCATGATTCTGCTTAGGACTGATTGCTGAGGCTGTGGATTAAAGGTCATGATGCTGTAAATAATGATCAGTTTCATGCAGAGACCGATCATTTGACTTCATATGACTTCAGTGTAATGTCAGGAGATGTGGGTATTCCTTCTGTTGTGCCTGTTATATGATTCCAAAGTGCCATTAGCTATGGACTTTGCATTTTCATCTCGAAAATCAGGTTCGTTTAAAGAATGTGACTCTGTAAATCTGCAAACATGCATATGTAGATGTTCGTAGCAGTTTCTTGGTGAGTTGAACAAATTGTGAGGAAAATCATTTGCAAGTTTTGTTTAGTTTCTCCAAAAATTTGTTAAAAGTAGCAGATTATCTGTCAAAAAAGCGGTTCATGATTTTAAAACATGTTTTTTTTTTTTGGGAAATGTTCTCTGTTGTTGTTTTTTTAGGCTGGGTAACCAAATCTATCCTTTCTAGAATATTGCAGGCAGGCTTTAAATTTAAATGTAAGCAAGAGAAAAGAGAAAGAGAGTGTTTGGTGGATCTTAGAGGAAACCTGCTATTTGAGTAAACCAACAGAGAACATTTTCACATGGACTACTTTTCAGTTGTATTTGATGTGCTCTGTAGCTCACCCGGTATAGCACTTTATTTGTGAAACAGAGCACTAAAGTGTGAGTCCTGTGAAACAACATAGTTCAAAAAGTGTAGTTCTGTGTCACATTTGGTTTTATTATGTTTAGCAGAGTATGGCTGAGCTTATGTGAAGCATACCATAAATAACACCCTCTTGTGGACGTTTCATAACAAAAGTGTTGTGTAATGTATCCTGCGAAGTCTATTTAAAGGTGCAGTAATGCTAACCGTTAGTAAAATAGCTTTGAAAACATAGTCCCTCCCCTGCCGTCCTTAAAGATGACAGCAGACAACCCTCTAGTTCATGTCATTCTCCAGTTAGAAAACGTTACAGTACTTTATAATACTACAGTTCTGAATGAAAAAATCTATTATATCTAGCGTGTTTTCAGTTGAGCAGCAGCTTGTGAAGTAACTTATCATAATGTGCAATATGTCATGCATACAAGTATTGCTGGTCTCACTCTCTCACGCGCTTTGTCCTAAAGTGACTACTGTATGCTTAGTGCTTGGCCGGCGCAGGAATTACACTTACAACTAAGCCATACTTACATGCTATTTCAGAACGAATATTCAAAGTAGCATGGTAAACAATATAAGGAGCACGTCACAGGATTTCATTGTTCGAAATTGAACTAATGTGAATATAAAACCAACTTCAAGAGTTCACACTTAGATAATTCTTGACTATTTTAGCAGCTTTGGCATGCTGTCCCAGGAGAGAACCCTGAGCTCGGAGATAGATGAGATCAAGGTTCCCGCCTGGTCAATAAGCATTAGGAAGGATACGAGATCAGATAGATCTATATAACTTCCAGGAATAGACCGCCAATTGCGCCAATTTGTACGTAGTAGGTGCTTGTGACTTTAACTTTGTTGCATGTTTTTTAAATGTGGGAGGAAACCGGAGGAAAACTCACGCGAACATGGAGAGAAAAAGCAAACTCTGGACAGAGAATGTCGACTGGCTCAGTTGGCATTTGAACCAACGACCCCCTTGCTGTGGGGCAACAGTTCTAGCCACTGAGCCACTGTGTTGCCCAAACTTAGAATTGAGGAGGAGGGAGAAGGGATGGATGGGGGGGGGGGTTCCAAAGCGAAGATGGGTAATGAAATTTAGGCTGGATATTTATATTAAATTTGGAATAATCTGATTGGCTAAGTAGAGTAGTAGCTCAGTAAAGCAGGCTAGGCGGAATAGCGCTGTTTACTTATGTTTTGTTGTTAACCTAAATAAAAATTTACATTATCGATGCTGTGAAAGATCCCTTATGAAATTGAAAAGTCACAGCAATCTTTCGCCGGAAGATTGCAGTTGCCGAACAACACTACTGTGCACGTAACCCATTCATAAAACAACACAATATACAAAAGCTTCACGTGACTAAAAGACTTTTAAAACAGAACATTACCTGTCTAAAAATAGGTAAATACTTCAGCCATGGTGTCGTCCTTCCTCCAGCATCCAAAAGTAACTCTAATACTGATTTAGAATTTCAAAAAGTTTTGATTAAGCATTTGTTTTTACTGCTGTTACTCTCTTGTGTGCATGCGAACGTGACATGCAGATCTACAAATCTACATTTGTTGACAGTTTGGGCTACTTATCAGAATTATTGGAATTGTTGACAAATTTTAATTGTCGAACATTTTTTAGTCTTATGCCTTACCCAGAGTATAAAAATACATATAAATACATTTAGATCATTTACTTTAATCATTACGATTGTAACGTGAAGAGACTTTAAACCAGCACAACAAAAAAAATGTTTTTGAAGGCAATCACCTACTGCATCTTTAATTCCATTGCAGAAACATAGCCAGTCACATATTTTCAATGAGTCTGGGTTGCAGAATCTTCTTTTATGTTTTAAATAAAAAATAGGGTGTAATAAACATAGTTATTTTGTTTTCCTGGTGTATAATCCCTTTATGGTGGTGCTTATCATGCTTATTTTAGCATTAACAGAAACATGATGCTCATTAATATGAAGATTTGGGAAACATTAGTAGGTGTGTTGGATTTTTAGGTCAGGATCCTGTGATCTGCAGCTCTGTCCTCAGTGAAGAGTGCAGCATTGTGAGAGTGGGAGCTCCCGCCAGAGGAGGAAGCCCACAGTCTGTCGCAGTGTGTGTGTGTGTGTGTGTGTGTATGTATGTGTGTGTGTGTGTGCGAGCGAGACTCTGGGGAAACCAGCGCTCAGTATTCAGTAACACATGGAGCCTTCTGGGCGGTTCACAGCTTTTGCTAGTGTGACAGTCTTTGGGATTCTGTGCCTCTAAATGACAGCTGTCTTCAGACGAAGGACGCAGCGTTTTCTGTATGACATACGCTGCCTTTTAAATTAGGATTTGTTAAGCATTGATGTTTAAATGCACTGATATAGTCAGACCAATACGGGGTAAAAACGGAGGCGAGGGACGGAGAAATAGACGCGGGTACAGGTGAAGGCGCTCAATTCGTCCTCCTTCAGATGGCTGTCTATTTTTAATCTAATTAGATTTCAGGAAGATTCTCATCCGCTCGTCTCTGTGGTGTTTCCTTGAGAGGGAAAGAGGGAGAGAGAGAGTGTGCACTGTGTTTTGTGCAAGAAAATGTGAATCACAGACAAAAAGAAATCTGGAATTGCATACTTCTATTGTAAAACATAATTAAATAGGACTTTTTTTTAATAATATATAGTCAAAATATGTTTTGTTTTGTTACCCTGTTGGTAAAATTGAATAAAAATGTACACATAAAAAATACAAAACAAAACTAAAATAAAAATAGATTAGAATAAATTAAAGGAAGTAAAGAATCTGACTGTATTTTACTGGAAATCTTATTGGGTTAAAATTGCATTGTGGAAATAAGGAAATATTTATAAGACATAAATGCATAAATCAAAGAAATCTAAATGCAATAAAAGCTAAATATTCTTTTCACATTCATTAATTTCACAAATTAATTTCACATTAATCAGAAAAACAGGAGCAATGGAAACTAAGTATGAACCGAACTTGCATTCTGGTCAAGCATTGGTAATAATGTAA
Source organism: Danio albolineatus (assembly GCA_903798035.1). Taxonomy (NCBI): domain Eukaryota; kingdom Metazoa; phylum Chordata; class Actinopteri; order Cypriniformes; family Danionidae; genus Danio; species Danio albolineatus. The sequence goes on along the minus strand of CAIGQQ010034734.1, from coordinate 8,874,524 downwards.
GGCCTAAACCAATTTATTTGAAGAGAAACCGAAACTAGCAGCATCTGGGAAATGTGCAGAGCTACTCAAGTGTCTCTTTCTTTCACTTTCGGCGCTGATCCAAATGTGTGGGCCTTGGCATATTTAGCTTGATTGACATTAATCAGGTCATTTAATCTGCAGTACATGATACAAAATTGATTTATATTGAAAAGTATGATCATTAAGAAACCTAATCAACCTAAGGTATATTTTCGTCAAAAATGATACAGAGGTTTTTTTTCCAAACACATAATTTGGCATCGTGTGCACTCGGAAAGACCTGGATTCTTGTGGTTTGAGTGATGTTGATGTGGATGAAGGCTTTCTGTCTCTTTCTTTCTTACATTACGTCGGCTCAAAGGAGCTTTGCAGGGCTTTTGACCCACCTTTCTTCCTCGCTTCCCTCCCCCTCGCTCTCACTTTTCCTTGTCCCACACGCTCTCTGCAGTCAGCACTTCTGCCTCTGATGGATAGCAGTGTTAGCAGTTAGCATTAGCGTTAGTATTACAGTCTGAGTTCCTGTAAGAGGTCCATCTCTTTGCCAGAGCTCACTGCGGTTAGCTTCATTCGCGTAAATAAATCCCTAGCTGCGTTTTCAGAAATAGGCTTCATTTAGAAAAGGCCTGATTTTGTTATATTTTATTTTAAAAAGTTGTATAGGTGTTATGAAAGATTGTAGACATTTTGCTGCAATGTTGAGTGCAGCTAGTTTTTTTTTTAGTGATAATTTCTGTTATTATAAATGTTGTTTACTCCTATATCTTGGTTATTTCTGTGAATGAATGCAGCTAATCTCTCCTTTTCTCCCCTTCTTCTTTTTCTCCTCAGACCTTTATAGTGCTTAACAAAGGAAAAACAATCTTCCGTTTCAGTGCCACGCCCTCATTATATATCATTAGTCCTTTTAACCTGTTCAGGCAAATAGCAATTAAAATTTTGATACACTCATATCCTTTCCAATGCTTCAAACACTGACCAAAAGAATATGCTTGTTCTTTGCTGAAACTGTGTTATGACTACCATGCTTTGTAGGATTTATGTTTTATGTTTATGTTTTTTTTTCTCAAATGTTAAGCTGAATGATTGTAATAGTAATACCTGCAATCAAAAAATCTAAATTATTAATCATGGAGATTAATAACATACTTCAACTTCATGTACAGATTTACCGCTTTAACAGCATGTTCTCAGATTGACCTGTTTTTATGAAATTATTTACACTTGGTATTAATGTTTCATCGTAGCTTTGATATCTGACTAATGACATCACTTCAGGATTTCCTTAACTAGTTCTTACAGTTTTCAGCATGATCATCATGTGTACAATTTTGACAAATTGTGTCTTCATGACATTCAGCAATCCTCCAGAATGGTCCAAACAAGTAGAGTAAGTATTCTATTCTATTCTATTCTATTCTATTCTATTCTATTCTATTCTATTCTATTCTA
>CAIGQQ010034734.1:8843936-8872588 GCA_903798035.1 Danio albolineatus | reverse complement strand
TATATTCTATTCTATTCTGTTCTGTTCTGTTCTGTTCTGTTTTAATGTTTTTGACTCTTATTGCGTATGAGAGACAATGAGTATAGCTGTTTATTTATATTGGCAGTACATTCTTAGAAAAATACTCATTATTCATGGAACAGTCCATTGCACAGAAGTTTCAGTATTGCACAGATTTCAGGATTTAAAACAACAAAAACAAAACTATACACATGGTTCTTTTATTAAATGAAAGTTCTTCAAGGAACTATTCTTCTATGGCAGTTTGTGGTTTCACACAGGACAAATGTTTTCCTTTAACTGCTAGAAAAGAACCAACATTTTGGCATGCTTGCAATATAGAAACTGAAAGATTTCAGTAATATGAATACTTTTTGAGGAACTAAGGGTGTGTTTACACTTATGGTTGGAGCTCCTAGTGCAGTGTTTCTCAACCACGTTCCTCCAGGTCTGCACGTTTTTTGTCTTCTTAACCAAATACGCCTGATTCAGATCATCAGTTCATTAGCAGAGACCTATAATAGGTGTGACAAGCATCCAAAACATGCAGTGTTGGTTGTCCTTCATGAATGTGGTTGAGAACCACGGTTTTAGTGCATTTAACCCGCACCACAAAAAAAAGTCCTTACATAATCATATTTAAGAACAAACCAAATGAAACATGCTTTTATGATGTATATGCGGACATGTGAACAATTTCTTTATTTGCTGACAACTCATGAACGGTTGAAAAATGTGTACAGGAGTCAAAACAGTGACAGGAAGCCTTTGTCACACACAAATTAGGATCTGCTACAAGAAGATGCTTTTCTGATGCCTACTGTAAATCAAACTTTAATAGACAACTTTGTGATTCTTATGAGGAAAAACTAGAATGCTTGAGCATTGTGTCCTTTTTTTTGGTTGCACCTTGTGACATCATGTCCAGTTGGATTGTTTGGTCTCTTTGGTGTGTGTTGCATTCATATTTCAGTCAAACCACAGCAGTGGTTATTAGGAGGTGGACAAAGATCCATCTTTTAGGTGGTCTTGATCCACTTGTTTTGTGTGTTTTCCACACTAACTCAACAGTTGCACCAAAGTAAATTTGAATCCAAATGTTACACCCCGTGTGGCTCGGAGGATGAAAAGGGCTAGACATAATTATGACAACCCAATATTGTTTTAATTCCCCTGAGATGTTAGCGGCTATGGATTAACACAGACAATAGCCATGGCAAAAGTGGTTCACTTTATTACAATAAAGATAAGAAAAACATTGAATCACCCAAAGTATATTTACAAATGTATACAATAAATGCAAAATAAGCAAACAAATCAGTTGAAACGAACCTAATTAAGGGAAGGAAAATAAGTGTTACCAAATCAAAGAAAATAACAAATGAAACACCCTCTAACTAAACCCGCCTCACCTCTAGATAACTAAAGAGAAATCTGAAAAAAAAAAACATCTTCTGCGTCACACGCTCCTCACTACAACTGCACTCACGAGCTAAACTTACAAAGGGTAGCACCCGCTTCTGACCTAATGGATTAACAGAGAATCAACTACATGTGTGTAAAAATGTAAGTCACATGATGTACTTCACTTTTACTTCCCTTTTGGTAGATTTAAGCAGATTTAGCTTGGACATTCTGAATAGATGTATAACTCAAAACAAGACTAAAGCGAACCAGAGAACAGGACAGGACAAGCGCACAAATGTCACACAGAAAGACAAATCAGTAACAAGAGACAAGGATGCCCCCAGTCTGGTTCGAGTTGTCACTGGAGCATTTAAATGACCCTCATCTTCTTCTGATTGGTCCACTCATGAAAACTCTGCGTGCCAATCGTAATACCTAGATTTTAAAAGAAAATCAGACAACTAATAAAAATGGGAAAAGAGAGGAAGGACCAACAGGGCAACACCCCCAGGCATGTAACACCAAACAAACCTGCCAAATGTAAACACACCCTAAATTAGCTGTGTCTATTCCAGCACAATAGGAACTACCAATGATGCACGAGTAGTACATTGATTGGCCTAATACATACATACATACCGCTTAAATCCATGAAGTGCATTGTTAGGTTGACTCAATATCCAACTTCAGAGACCTCTCTGTCCTTCATCCTTCAGTTGTTGAATGTCACACATATGTGACGAACTGGTGGTTTGAATTCAAATAAGAAAATGGCCAATCAAAATTTAGTTTAAAAAAGTTAACATAACTACAATTACATTGCAAAAGCCCCTTTATTTTAAAGAGTGCATGGCAAAAATAAATTCAAATTTCATAAATGTGAACTCAGAACCAAACAGCCATTGCACCCAGAGTGTTAGTAGAGTGACAAGTTAATGACTGGCTTGGTGGGAGGAAATGCTGAAGACAATGTGAGCTGAAATTTGCCCAGTCCTAAAATTGGATAGGTCTATTTTGGGTTAACTGGGGGTAATGAAGTTTCGTGGGAGTCCTTTACCAATGGTAAGCTCTCTTTCAAAATCCGGCGAGCTGCCTACAGTGACAGTATTTTCAGGCATTATCTTCAAGGGGCAGTTCACCCAGAAATGAAAATTTCTTCATCTTTTGATAATCTTAGTGGTTTTAAATCTTTATGAATTTCAAACCAATGTGAAACACAATGAAAAACACAACGTAATATATTCTGAAGATGCTGGAAAAAAGCAACCATTGACATCCATGGTAAGAATAATACAATACAATAGAAGTCAGTGGCTGTTTTTTTTTTCCATCATTTTTCAGTATATCTTGCTTTATGTTCACCAGAAGAATTAAACACATACAGGTTTGATCTACGGCAGCATCATATATGTTGTCTGTTCTGTATCAAGTCCCATAATACATTGTGACATTCAGTAAGAAATGGTGGATGAAGCTAAAGAAACTATACAGTATAAACTAAGTTTTCCTTTAATACAAATAGTATATACAAAATGCTATAAAGAGGACATTACTTGGATGTTTAAACTCATTTTATTGCACTCTGTCAGATACACCTTCACAGGAATCTACACCTTCGAGTCTCTCACAAAGATTGTGGCTCGAGGTTTCTGTATAGACGACTTCACCTTCCTCAGAGACCCCTGGAACTGGCTGGATTTCATGGTCATCTCTATGGCGTAAGTATAGTAATGTTCTTGTAAATCAAACAATGAAATATTTTGATAACGATACACTTAAAATCTGTTTTTGCATGCAATGGTTGCAGGTTCACAACACTCTTGTGTGCCGCATTTAAGATTAGGCCCTAGTGGTGCATTAGTTGGTACCAGCTAAGAAATAAAATGATGAAATGATTAAGTAAAATTCTAGAAAAAAAAATATAAAAGATTGCACATGCACTCACATCCCAAACAAGCAAGCTTCTCTTGATTGTTGTGTATTTTTATACAAACTTTAAGATTTTGTTGGAAAATTGGCAGTGGTGAAAATTTTTTGGAACATCTTACTACTATTAGTAGAATAAAAGTATCTGTTAAAAAGTTTCCACTCAATGTATGAGTAAAAAGTAACCCTTCTATAAGTAGTGAGTGGTGAGTATATTATGCTGAGAAACTTCTTCCACCGTATCACCCTCAAATTAAAAATATAGCTTAAATAAGTGGCATTTTCTTTCGTTTTTTTAGGTTAAGTTACATTGTTTGCCATTCATGGTCTATTAATTTAAATTTGACATGAATTTATTGTGAGACCACATTAAATTAATATATTCAATTATAATAAGCATACAGAAAAGCAGGTTGATGCATTTACATGTGAAGCTGAATCTGTGTAACTTAAGGGGCAAAAACCTAGCTATGACATTATTAACGCTCATTATGCGCATTGAACCCTGACTAAAAAGCTATGAGTGTCCAGCAGTAGGTGCAACATATCAAGCTGATGCAGCACTAATAGAATACTTGCGAATTGTGCATGTATTTGAAAACGTAACATTCTGTAGTACATTCAGTTATCGTTTAAGACCATTTGACGATTTCAGTCATCATACAGTAAGTGTTCTTCATCTTCTCATTATACAGTCTGTATGTCCGTGTGTCTATTGATTTTAGTGTTTGGACACTTTTAATGCTTCCCTGCTGTACATTTATAAAATGCAGCATTTATAAAGTGTCTGTAAATATGTTTCCATCCAAAAATATGAATGAACTTTATGCGCAATACTGGAGTATCGCATAAAAGACGTGCAATTGTAGCAGCGTTTCCATCCAACGAGTCAAAGCGGACAAAATCGTCACTTCCTGATTAACTGGCGCCAAACATCAACAGTAAAAACATAATTTGCTGCAGTAGGAGAAGCTGTGTCAATCTTTTTCTTCATTTAATAAATAACTTGTGCCTCAGAAGGCAATCCTGACCCGCAGCGAACGCTCTTGATTCTGGAGGTCATTAATAATATAACACAACTACTTAAACGGTAAGGCGCTTTAGAATGACCAAAACAACATTTCAGATGTTTTACGATGTGCTCAGCCTGCTTGTTTGTCCATTTACACACATTTTTATCATCACATGATCTCTTATAACAAAATCACATGACCTTTTTTTAATGCGCATACTGGAGTTTATGCGGTAAAAGTGTTTCCATTGCAGTTTATGCGCATCTTTTCTTATCTAATAAAAAGTTTATGCTACTCAGTTATGCGCATAGATTTTTTATGCGCATTTTCAAAATTTATGCGCATCATGGTGTTTCCATCAACCGTTTTTTTACGCGCATATCCAAAATGCGAATAGAAATAGCTGGATGGAAACGTAGCTTGTGTCTTGAGGTTGGTCTTTCTGGATGCGGTTTTTCTACTGTAAAAAAATATCCATAAATTACCAGGTTTCAGTATTTTGTGATTCCTTTTTTTTAATTATTATTATTTTTTTACATTTTCCCGTTTATTTATGCTTTTGGATCGCATTATGGAACCTTTCTGCCAACAATTTTTATTCTTGAAAAGTTCAAAAAACTACTTTTGTTAACATTTTTAATAGTTTAAAGTGATATATTTTCTGCGTTGGTGCTGTGTATTACTCTACAAAAACCTTGTAATGAACTGGCAGTATGTTTTCTTCGATTTTAGAGACTTATTTCCCTATATATTATTTCTTACACATTATATTATATTCTACTACTAAAATGTCAATAGAAGTCACTTTGTTAAACTGTAGAGTTGATATTTCAACATTAAAAGTAGACAGAACAGAGATCAATATCCCTTAATGCAGATCACAACCGTACATAATCGGAAAACACTTGTGAATCACAAAATGCAGAAACAATAAGAGTAAAATAAGAAACAATAAACATATAAAGAAAAAAATGAAGGAAAATGTGCAGTAGAAGTATTGATATAGAACTAAAAAAGTAGTCAGGTATATGCACACATTTTAAAACTACTAACTACAGTACAATTCCTCAAAAAAAAAACTACTCAGTTACAGTAAGTTGAGTATTTGTATTTTGTTACTTACACCACTGCTGCCACTGACCATGTCATTGAAAGTGCATGTTAATACCAGGCGGGAATCCTTGAAATTCAATAATCAATCAACACCGTGACCTCTGTTTAGGTCATCGGATGGCTTTTGAGGCCTGATGTCTATGCTTGCACAAAAGAGTGTGTATGTGGGTGTTGAAGAGTGACAGAGGCTCTTGTGTCTTGCCTCTCATCGGTGGCGGATGGGAGTTCAGTGCTCAGAGATGTCAATGTCTGTGCTCATACTTCATACATGCCTATCATAGCTTTCTTTCTTTCTGAGCTTTGATTCATCTGACCATCCTTCTCTCCCTGTCTGCATTCATCCATTTCCCTGGAGAGTGGCCATGTTTTTTGTATATAAGACAACAATTTTAGTCTAAAAAGAGACATGTTCAGTTGAGAATAGAGAAAAGAGTGTGCTTTCTTGTATAAATTTAAAATGAAATGTTGTAAGTACCTTTTTTATTAATAATTGTGTCCATACTTGATTTTACTCTGGCGGTAAAGAAATGTTTCAGGTTCAGAATATGTCAGACGGTGTTTGTCTTCCGCTTTTATAAAAATATAGGATATAACTGTGTATATATTGCCATTAAGTCTATGGGGTAAGGCATTACGTGGGAATAAATGCCACAAGAGTTAAGTCCTTACGCTGGGATCACATTGTGTTGAAATTACTGTAATTACGAGATAGCAGCCCTAAAGATTGTAACTGGAGCCGCTCAAGTCCTTGTCTTTAGAAATAATTGGTTTGTAAGGCAGTGCTCATAATGCCAGGTGTGGCATTGAAACAATTAAATCACTACATTACTGCACCTTTAGATGGACTAATTAAAATTAACATTTTAGAATTAAGTCTCTTAGGCTTACTATGCATTAACATGATCAGAATTAGAGTTAAATAATATTTAAAATATTATTACGATTAAATAAAATGTCATTTATTTCTGTGAGGGCAAAGTTGAATTTTGGGCAGATCCAGAAGATCATTAAAAAAATCTATCTAACATGCTGATTTGGTGGTCTGTTATCATTAGATCTGAATTATTAAAATTAATCTTACTGTTAACAGTGAGTCTGTTTACATGGACACCAATAATCCAATTTTAATATGATTAAGACAATACTCTGATTAAGAGTCTACCATGTAAACAGCGATTTCGATTAAATTAATCCGATTAAGGTCATGATCGAACTAAACAGAAATTGAATCAAGACGTGGAGTATGTCGATTTTCGTCACATTAATTACACACAAATTAAAATTTAAACAGCTGAAAAACTCTGGAGGACATGTGGATAAGATGGTGGTGCGATAACATTAATCGAATATGTGCTAAAGCATGTAAAAGCAGGATAATGAAAGGAAAGTTCAAAAAGCAACTAATGTACCCACCTTAATCATATTATTGTCTTATTTAGATAAAGGCCAATAATTCAATTACTGGTGTCCATGTAAATGTAGTCAATGTTTACATGTATTGCTGCTTTTTTTTTGATGATCAGCAATGAACAGCATTTATCAAAAAAAACGATGTCTTTACTCATCCTTAAACGGAGGTTTTATTTTTTATTTAAAACATTATATAATTATATTTATTTATATTAAAATTGTTTTATTTTAAAAGACTTAACTAGATTCTTAAACACCCGTGTGTCAGTTTATACAAAAGTTCATCGTTTTAAATATGTTGAAAATGCTATTGGTGCTTAAAGGGATATTTCACTCAAAATGAAAATTCTGTCATTATTTGAGTTTCTCTCTTCTGTTAAACACAAAGAATGATATATAAAGAAAAGGTGAAAATCTGTAACCATTGACATGCATAGTATTTGTTTTTCCTACTATGGATGGTTACAGATTTTCAGCTTTCAAGAGAAGAACTGATAAGTATTTATAACCACTTGAGGATGAGTAAATAGTGAGTAAATTTTCATTTTGGATGAACTATTCCTTTAATATGTTTGCGGAAACCATTTTAATGTATTTTTAACTGAATAATTTTTTTTTGATACATTTATTCAGATGAATTTAATAATATTAAAAATATTTATTTATAGATGCACTACCGGTCAAAAGTTTGGGGTCAGTAGAATTTTTAAATGTTTTAAAATAAGCTTGTCCTGCTCACCAAGGTTGCATTTATTTAATCATAAATACAGTACAAATTGTGAAATAGTGAAATGTTATTGCACTATAAAATAACTGTACAAAAGTAGTTTAGCAATTAATTTAATCATTTATTCCAGTGATTTTAAAGATGAATTTTCTGCTTCATTACTCCAGTCTTCAGAGTCACATGATCCCTCAGAATTCACTCTAATATTAATTATTATTAGATGTAATAGTAATAAAAGCAATAATGACTGGTGTAACAATTTAATTTGAAACCACAAACAATAAGAAAGCAGTTATTTAAAATTGTAATAAATATTTAACAATTTAACATTTGTGTACATGTAATAAATGCCACCTTGATGCACAGAAAAAGTTTCTTTAAAAAAAAAACTGACCCCAAAATTTTGACCATTAGTATATATCTGAAAATCTTCCCCAAATTCTCGGATGATTCTGGATGACAGTGCAAACGAAAATATTAAGCAACAAATGTAACTAACTTTAAAAATGTAAATGATTAATTATTATGTATTATGAAACTTGTAATTACAGTAATTCTGAAATGAAAAGGGAACCTGTAAAATAATTTTGTGATATATATTTACTCAGTTTATCTTCTGAATCATCTTCTTTCTTCATTGCATCTCTTCTCCTCTCCACCCTGTCACTCTCTCCCATCTCTCTCTCTCTTTCTCTTTCTCTCTCTCTCTCTCTCTCTCTCTGGTAACTATGTTGCGATCCATTCTGCAGGTATATTACAGAGTTTGTAAACCTAGGCAATGTGTCAGCTCTGCGCACATTCAGGGTGCTGAGGGCTTTGAAAACTGTTGCGGTGATTCCAGGTAAGTCCAGCATCCATCAGGGCCAACAGAGGGCGCCGCTCGCTGTCTCTCTCTTCACGCTCCTGTCTCTTCCTTCCTCCTCCGTTCGTTTCTCTCTCTCTTCTCCCGTTAGACAGGCTTTGCGTGATGTCTTCCTCCCAGTTCAGTGGTGGTGCTGGTGGTAGTGCTGTGTCGTACGTGTTGTGGTGTAGTGCGTGTGTGTGTGTGTGTGTTGTGTCACGGTGTTTGTTCTGTGTGTGATCCTCCCTTGTTGCAGATATGTAACAGAGTTTGTGGACCTGGGGAATGTGTCAGCCCTGAGAACCTTCAGGGTTCTACGAGCTCTCAAAACTATTTCTGTCATACCAGGTGAGAACGCGTTTAAACACGAAGGCTGAGCTGCTTACCACGCCGACGCAAACTCTTATTATTACTAGTATTACTACGACTGTTGCTATTTTTTTCTCTTAGTTTGTTTTCTTTTGTACTTGACTTGCTGTACTTTTTTCCGAGAGGATGCTGCAGGACGAATACTTTCAGTTGTTTTGTTTGTTTTAATACCCAAACGATCAAAAATGGTAGCGATACATTTTTGATAGGCTTTGCAGTCTGCAGTCAAATCACTGATGCCAGAAAAATTGCATTCCCATTCAGTAATCTGAGGTTTTAATTAAACCACAAAACACATTCTTTTGTAAATGTCGGCTGTCGTGATGGAAAATAGTGGTGGAAAGCCCTGAAATATGCATCTGGCCCGACTGGAAAATCCATATTAAAATGTGTTAGTTTTCCCCAGAATGAGAATTTTTCATTATTTACTCACCCTCATGTCGTTTCAAAACATCCTACACTGTAGAAATGCTTGGTGTCACCAATTCCCTCATGTTGTCCCAACACAAATCAATTAAGTTAACTTGACTGTTTTTACAAATTTAAGTGGATTGAACATAATGAAATGAAGTTGTCCCCCTCAATAAAAATTCTGAATTATGTTGTTTCAACTCATTTTTAATAAGTAGCTGCAAAAGGCATTTAGCCAACACAAAAGATTTAAAATAAAGAGAGTGGTTTCTGTTCCTTGCACTTAAAGGTTATCAGCCAAAACTTTGGAGTTCTAGATTAATTGAGCAGATTAATCCAAGCCATCTTTAGAGACATGATTGCTTAATATTGGGAACAGATCTAATTATAGTCTTTTATTCATTGATGATCAAACTATATTTACATTATTTCGATTTGGCCACAGAAGCGCAAGCATGCTTGCTTCACTAGTGAGAACCAATGAGGTTTGTTCTCTAGCAGGTATGGATGAACTTCTGTTTTGCTGATGATACACAAGGCAACTTTTTGAGCAATGTTGCTGGCCAACTTTGAGAAATGATGCCATAAATGGGCAACCAGCGGAGAGATGGGGTAACTAATTAGGGCAATGGGTAACAAATACAATATTCTTTCAAATTCTTAGTAGAAAAGTAGCCAAGTTGCAAAATTGCCCCGTAACATTACCCAAATGGTTTGTTCTGTGTAACACCAGCATTTGTTCACTGATCACTGTTTAAATAGGAATAAAACTGTTCATCATGTAAAGTGACCATAACTTCTATAAGAAGACATGATTAAAAAAATATTCATTTGTTTTCTGAAGATGCACAAAAATCATATAGGCGTAGAACAACATGAGGGTTAGTATAAATGACAGTTTTCATTTGAAATAAACCTGTGTTTTGGAACTTTAATATTACAGTAGGTTGACCTACAACTGGTGGGCAACTGACTAAAATTGGCAAACCATCTTGATCAAGGTTAAAGTAGGTCAAGCTGGTTTGTTTCTGGTCCAAGATGGCTGACCAGATCAGCTAGACTGTTAATTACCAGTTTGAAAACCTGCTTTCATGTTTCAAACACCATTAAACTGGTTTTAATTGTATTTTCCAGTTGGGAGATTGCATTTGTTGGTAGTATACAGTTTATAAACTGTATATAAACGAACTCCAAAAAATAAAGGTTCTTTACTGGCATCTGTGGTCCCATGAAGAACCTTCAACACCGATTGAACCTTTCCATTGCATTACAAGGAAGTGAAATTAAGTTCTTCACAGTACGATATATTAATAAAATGTAATGTACACAGTTCACTGAAAGGTTCTTTGGGAAACCCAAAATTGTTCTTCTATGGCATCACTGCAAAAACCCTCTTTTGTAACCTTTATTTTAAAGAGTGTAGCACTTTAGTACCAGTACATTTATAGACAGAATTGAGTTCTTATACTCTAAAAATAGGGAAAATATGGACAAACACAGCTGCTGAATAAAACTTTGAATTTAGCAATTATCTGCCTGGTTGAGTTAATCTGTAATATTCAGTTAAAATATATCAATTAACTATGTGTAAGTGCTGCTTCATCTTCTAGATTCAAAATATCCAGCCATAGAATTGAATGCAGCACAGATGCCTTTTCTTTCGTTGTGTTGAGTTTTAGTTATTGTATTCTAAGCAGACAACATAAAACTCAACCTCATGGCATCTTAGAGGCATACTGTAGCTACATACGTTCATTTCATGAAAAAAATGCTGACATAGACTGTCTTCTGATAAACATCTCATCAGCGTTAAAAGAACCTGATGTGTTGCATCATGGAGCAAAGGTTTGTGGGTAGCACACTCACTGAGACTGCCAAGCCTAGTTTGACACATTTCTGCTGCATGATGCTTTCGAAGACACCTGCTTTTTCAGTTTGTCCTTCTTTTATTCTGTTTTTTGTATTTTTTTTAAACAAATGGCTTTCCTCGAAATTCCGCATCCCTTACACACATGTAAATTTATCTGTATATTTTAGTATTGTTTTTCTTTTTTTGGGGGATAATTACTCTTTTGTAGCTCCCTCCCTATTCTTATTTTGAAGAACTCGGAGTGGAAAGTAAAACTGAGACACAAGAAGATGTGTTTGAATGCACACATTGTTACAGCTAAAGCCAAAGATCAGGACTAGTAAAGTTAATTAAGCAAGTTTTCATGTACACAATCACAGCCACTTATTTAAAACACTCACATTCAGCTTCTTGTAGCATTTAGGTTAGAGAATGACTCACTTATTCACCTGGTTTCTCTCAGCTAAGAGATTAGCTGGGCAAAGAATACGGGTTATGCATTCTCTGGAAGCGACCGATTGGTTGAACAGACATTGACACCATGGTGATGAAGCAAAGATGATGATGATGATGTTGCTGCCTTCAGCCTTGGCGTTTAAATGACCTGCATGCCCTTCCTCCCCTTGCCTGTCCTTTCCTCTTCCTCTCTCTGTGTTGGCTCTCTGCATACTGTTTGTGTATGGCGCCGCTCTCTTCAAGCAGTGTCCATTTTGCTGATATGTGTTAAATATTGTATGTGTGTTTATCGCTTAAAGAGTGCTCCTCGTGTCTCTCCAAGGTCTCTACATAACCTGTCCTTAGCAAAGTGCTTATGAGAAAACTGTAAACGTGCACTTTTTGGAAATCTTCATAGCATCCAGTTCATTATAATGGTTTAGGCTATAACAAAGAGAAAATAAAGAGTGTTCCTTTTCTACTGCACACTGAACCTGAATTAAATGCTAAAATGGTATTTTATATGGCCGGCTTTTGCCTTATACTTGCTAAGATGAGGCTCATATTTAGATTTAAGCATGTCTGGCCTGTGGTGATTATTGATATGTGGTAGTAGCTAAATTGATTAATGTTTGATGAAAATTTTGTAACCAACTAGTACACTTATAAACACTTAAAATTATATAAAAGAAAACAGAAATTCTGAATTTAATTGTCCACTCTTTGGCTCCAAATAGCTAATGCTCTACTAAACCACTAGCATTTTTTCTAGTCATGCAGATTTGAATGTTGAGCTTTGGGTGAATCACAACCCTCATGCATGTCACTTTTAAAGCAATCATCAAATCACAAAGGAGGAAATGTGGGACTAAAAAAGACATTGACCATCTGCCACATTATATTGTACAATGAGCCAACCTCAGCAAATGGAGACAAAATTAATATAGCTCTACAGTATGTCGACAATTTAAGTCAGAAAACAAATATCTGCAAAATCATTTACTAGTAACAGTACTGCATATAATCTGTATTATTGCAATAGTGTATTAGTAAAATACACTGTAAAAAATGAGGAGTAGAGTTTACTTGAATAAAGCTTGGAAATATTTTTCACTCAGAAAAGGCTAGTAAATCTTTAAAGCTTTGCCAAGTTAAAGATTAGCCAAAATTATTAGTACATTTAATTAGAAACGTTAAGTTAAGTTTACTTGGGGAATTCTAAATAAATTTTATTGACTTTTTGTTTGTAAAATTTACTTAAGTTGTGCATTTAATATATATGAGTATTTTGCTATTTATTTTTTATCCAATATTCCTAGCTATCTTATTTAGTTATTCTGAGTAAACTTTACTTCAAAATGTTAAATAAAATATGGTGGTGCATTGCAACTATTCAAAAAGAAGCCACATATCCCAACTAATATTTAGCCGACCCACCTTTAGCTTTGATTATGGAATGCATTCGCTGTAGCATCATTATCTAATCGAATCATTATCCAATGGGATCAATTATCTCCAGAGTTGCACTAATTTTCGGCCAAGATCTTGTATTGATAAGAGTCAGATTGCTTTACAGAAGCAAGTCTTCTCCAGCATATCCCAAAGATTCTCAATATGGCGAAGATCTGGACTCTGTAGTGGTCAATCTACGTTTAAAAATGATGTCTCATTCTCCCTGGACCACTCTTATACAATTTGAGCCTGATGACTCCTGGGATTGAATAACCCATTCATTCAGTACATTCATGTTGAGAGCTGACCATGTTGACATTGCTGAACCTAGACCTGATTAACTGCAGCATCAACCAGACCCCAGCTCTGTCCCAGGCTGGTATGGTAGGCATGATAGGTGCATCACTTCATCCACCTCTCTTTTTACCCTGATTCCCTCATTACTCTGGAACAGGGTAAAAGAACATGAAAATAAACATGACCTTCTTCCATTGCTCCAAAGTCCAATATTTATGTTCCCTTGAAGCATTTTTCCCGATTAGCCTTACTGTTATGTGCTGTAGTACTTGAGTCTGGACTCCAGCTGGAGATCACTGGTCTCGGACTTGAATGTCTTTGGACTCTTTGGTCTTTGGATGTCTTTGGTTATTTCTCAACAAGACTTGACTCAGTAAAGGTGGACTTGACTAGAGGCCTACTGATAAGTGGCTTTCTAAAGCCTACACAGCTCTTTAGTCCCAACCCCTTGAGTTCCCTTCACATTGTGCATGTGGAAATCCTTATAGTTTTACTATTATACATAGCTGTGAGTTCTGCTGTTTTGTTTTATTATTTGATTTCACCAGACGTTGATCAGCGATCTCAATTAATTAAGATTTTTGTCTGACCACATTTTTTTTCCTTAAAAATGATGGTTCCTCATTATCCTTCTAGTTTTTGGTTATAAGTTGCACAGTTCTTTGTCTAGTTTTAGTAAATTCAGCAATCCCCTGTTTCCTTTATTTGATGTAAGCCAATATTTTGGCCCTTCTGAAACAAGCGAACATCTTTTCCGCGACCACAGGATGTGTCCTTCATGGTTGTTTGAGAAATTAGAAGCTACTCTCTGCATTGGTTAGAGTTAAATAACTAGTTTCCAGCTGAAACATAATCATCCATGCAGTAATTATCCAATGGCAGACTCTTAGCTATTTGTTTAGTTAAATTCAGATGGTGACTCTTTTAAAATGGGAAGTGTATATAGAGTTATATGATGCCCAAAAATGAATTGGTTAATATAATGACTTTCAGCAATGTTTACATGTCATAGGACTGTAAAATGAAGTGCTACCCTTATTTGGTACATGGTTTACATGTACGTAATATTTACTTTTCTTAGTCATTACATAAACTGGCTGATAACTAGGTACTAGCCATTAACCTACCCCCGAACCTAAGTGTAACCAATGTTAGGTACCCTATGTAATTCAGCACTTTTTAATATAAGGACACTGTTAATACAAGTACTTTAAAGTGTAAAAATATAAAGTATAATAACTTCTAGTGTAGCGAAAACCTAGAGCAGTATTGGAATTATGTAGTAATGTAAACACTATTTATTATTATTTGTAACCTTTTTTTAGGGCATGCTTTTTAAGTTTACATAATGAACTGGTAGCAGTTATATTATAATAAGAATTCTAAATTTGTGTAATATATGTAAATCCAGATGGTTAACATTGTGCTTTAATTCTCTGAGATTGAGACAGTTTGTGTACAGTGCTCTGAGGACATGGGGGACTCTTTAAGCTGCCTGTTTTAATGTATATCATGGTGGTTTTATGTGAACAAATACATTATTATTTTTTATGATGTGTTTATGTATGTGTGAAAAAAACCTAAGGTAACCAAATATGTAACTTTGTTATTGCTTGGGTATCTTCTTATCATGGAGCTCTTGTTTTTTCCCCATATATATCAATGTAGATTGTATCATTCAAAAGTGTTGGGACATTAAGATATTTTTTTGAAAGTGATGTTTTTTTTAAAGCATGTAATTTATAAAATGTGACAGTAATTACCTTTGTTTTTCAAATAAATTGCATTGTTTTAAATTTTTATATTTATAATGGAAAATTAGTCAGTCTTCATAAAAATATTAATGATAAAAATGTTCTTCAGCATATAAAAGTGGTTGCTGGAAGACCACTAAACTCATATTGATGCTCAAAATTGTGCTTATAATATTTCACAGTGTTACTTTTGAATGTGCGATGTGCACTAGTGACTGCTATCGACAAAAATATTATTGTTCCCAAACCTTTGAATGTTTGTCAAGTGAATTATTGTAATAATCTCAAAAATAAGTTTAAAAAAAGAACAGAATAAAATAATCATTTATCGTAGTACCGTATTGGAATTTTTCTATTAGATGACATGAATAAATGTGTTTTTTTCCAATAATAGTTTATAATGTACCATGTATAAGTGTAGAATAAGCAGCAAATAAATAAATATTCTGCGTGGGGTGTGAGTGTGCTCTGATATCCATCTTTAAATGGCTTGGTGTGTGTGTTAGTGCGCGTTCCTGCGCAGGTATGAGCACTATCAGGTTAAAAAGATTCCCTGCAGACTGTATATTCCTCCATGTGTTTGTCTCCCCTTCCTCCCACAGGGCTGAAAACCATTGTGGGAGCTCTGATCCAGTCAGTGAAGAAGCTGTCGGATGTGATGATTCTGACTGTGTTTTGTCTGAGTGTATTCGCCCTAATCGGTCTGCAGCTGTTTATGGGTAATCTTCGGCAAAAGTGTGTCATCTGGCCGATCAATTCAACTGAATCCTACCTGGCCAACGGCAGCAAGGGCTTCGACTTTAACGATTACATCATGAATGATAGTAAGTTGAAAAAGTTTTGATTGGCATCCAACAGCTGAGAAATTTGACTGTTTTATTCTACAAACACATTTAAAATCTTTTTTGTGTGGGAGAAACCATTGTAAAATGCATTAAAATCTAAAATGACTTCCCCAGTATTGCTAAGAAAACCATTTTAATAAACTGGAAACCTAAAAATTGTATTCAAATTAAGCACTCTTAGTCACTATCTCCTTATAGAATATATTACACTAGAAAAAATTACATTCCCACATAAAATCTGTCCATCTTTACCAGCATCTGCAATCCATTTCTTCAATATCTTAATATATTTCAATCGCCCTGAACTAAACCCACACACTCTTCCACACACAACCTTGCTTTCTGTCATTATTATTGTTTTATTTCTCTTAATTGTAATTTCTTATGATTTATTTTCCTCCTCTCTTTAACCCCAAATTCAAAACTCATGCACTATTTAGAGATGTACATTTGATGACCACAACACTCACACAGTAACACCTCACATAATTAAATACATGTAATGTAATGTGTATTTATATAGCGCATTTATTGTATAAAGCCATACACCCAAAGCACTTCACAGTCATGAGGATGGGTGTCTCTGCACCACCACCAGTGTACAGCATTCACAGGACAATGGCGCCAGTGCGCTCGCCACACACCTGCTATATGTGGAGTGACAATGATAGAGCCAATCGGTGGATGAGGATGATTGGGAGGCCATGATCAGTAAGGGCAGATGGCTCTTTATGAGGGCCATGGGATTTTTAATGACAGCAGAGAGTCAGGACCTCAGTTTAACCTCTCAACCTCTCATTCGAAAGACGGCGTGCACTGACAGTATAGTGTCCCCTTTACTTTACTTTACTTTATCCAGGTACTGACCAGGCTCAGCCCTGCTTAGCTTCAGTAAGGAACCAGTCTTGGGCTGCAGGGTGATATGGCTGTACATAAACATTTAAACTCAGTTTGTGCTTTTGTTTAGTTTTTTCGTGTTGTTAAACCTGCTTTCTTTTCTGACTTTGTTGAAAAGCAATAATAATAATAATAATAATAATAATAATAATAATAATAATAATAATAATAATAATAATAATAATAATTATTATTATTATTATTATTATTATTATTATTATTATTATTATTAATATTCATTCATTCATTTTCTTGTTGGCTTAGTCCCTTTATTAATCCGGGGTCGCCACAGCGGAATGATCCGCCAACTTATCCAGCATTTGTTTTACACAGTGGATGCCCTTCCAGCTGCAACCCATCTCTGGGAAAATAGTAATTATAATAATAAAATCTAAAATGATTTTCGAGAGCCATTTTCAGACATACACACTTTATTAGGTACACCTTACTAGTACTGGGTTGGACCCACTTTTGCCTTCAGAACTGCCTTAATCCTTCGTGGCATAGATTCAACAAGGTATTGGAAATATTCCTCAGAGATTTTGGTCCATATTGACATGATAGCATCACACAGTTGCTTCAGATTTGTTGGCTGCACATCCCTGATGTGAATCTCCCGTTTCACCACATCCCAAAAGTGCTGTATTGGATTGAGTTCTGGTGACTGTGGAGGCCATTTGAGTACAGTGAACACATTGCTCACTGAATATTTTCTCTTTTTCTGACAATTCTATGTAAACAGTAGAATTGGTTGTGCATGAAAATCACAGTAGATCAGCAGTTTCTAAAATACTCAGACAAGCCCATCTTGCACCAACAACCATGCCATCAAGTCACTTAAATCACCTTTCTTCCCCATTCTGATGCTCAGTTTGAACTGCAGCAGATTGTCTTGACCATTTCTGCATGCCTAAATGCATTGAGTTGCTGCCATGTGATTGGCTGAAAAGAAAATTTGCTTAAACGAGCAGTTGGACAGGTCTACTTAATAAAGTGGCCAGTGAGTGTAGTTTTCAGGTTTTTACTAGTCTCTCTTCTCGTTTCAGCGAACTTCTACTTCCTGCCAGGCATGTTGGATGCGCTGCTATGTGGAAACAGCTCAGATTCAGGGTGAGGAGTAGAAACACACACCTACAATTATTCAACATTCTCACTGCTAAATCTAAATACTAAATGTATTTCGTTATTTTAAGTCTGTTAATTACATTCACATATGAAGCATGTTGCATTGACCTTTTAATGTCAATATATTATGCGTTAAAGAATCTGAAAAATAAACTCGTTGTCTAATAATTATTAAGTTAATAAACTCTCTGCATAATTATAAACATTAAGTCATTGCTTTTAAGGCAATGGGTTTACTCACTTTTTTAAAGCAAGGTAACTAATCCCTGTTTTACAGTGTGGAGTATTGGTGCATTTATTTGTGTGTGTTTTTGTAGGCGGTGTCCGGAGGGCTACACTTGCATGAAGGCTGGACGCAACCCAAACTATGGCTACACAAGCTTTGACTCCTTTGGTTGGGCTTTTCTTGCTCTCTTCCGACTGATGACACAAGACTTCTGGGAGAATCTGTACCAGCTGGTGCGCGTTCATTCCTTAACGTCTTGATTTTATATATATGTATTTGCTTGTTCTGTTTAACTTTGTTGCATATCTTCCATGTTTATGTTGAACTGTATGATTGTCTTCTTTTTTTGTCACTTTTCGTGACTGACTGGGAATTCGTGGGAGTTGTGGTCTTCATTACATCCTATGGGACTCCTGCAGAAATCATGTTCATGGATGAGCTAAAGTATTTAAAACTTATTAGCATGATAGTATTAAACAAAATTAGACCGCTGAAGCGATTGCTGATGAGAGAGCAATTACGATGCAGCAGAGCTTTTATTATGTCACAATCGACTGCTTCTGGTTTCTCCAGTCATGATCACCTGAAGATAATTCATCATATTAAATACATTTTACATGTTTATAATAAAACACACAATATAGTAAATCCTATAAAAGTTGGGTTTTCTATAAAACAAACAAATTGGATATCAAATGTGTCTGATGTTATTAGCATGGCAACACAGGATCCATGTCACTAGTTAAAATTGCTTATTTCTCTGCAACATTCTCTGCTTATTTCTTTAAACGTTTGGGAGAATGGAAGCACACAAGTCGGCAAACTGTGTTTTTGCTTCAACCCAAAATGGGCCTGAGGTGTTTTGAGCAGAACAACTGGGTAAATTTGGAAAAATAGGACTGCTTTAAACCAAGTTGGTACTGTAAGTTTTTATTAATAATATAAAAAACGCAGCCCTCTGAATTGGATTACTCAGTCCATCACTTGGATGCACCCCTCATATTGTATGCATGCTGCAGTAAGTTGTATGGTATTTGCGCTACAGTATTTCAAACAGTTACAAAAGCCATGTCCTTGTTTCTCTTAGACTCTTCGAGCTGCAGGAAAAACATACATGATCTTTTTCGTTCTGGTGATCTTTGTGGGATCGTTCTACCTGGTGAATCTGATCCTGGCTGTGGTGGCCATGGCTTATGAAGAACAGAACCAGGCCACCATCGAGGAGGCCGAACAGAAGGAAGCGGAGTTTAAAGCCATGCTGGAGCAGCTGAAGAAACAACAGGAGGAGGCACAGGTACATGAACGCAATTAGCCAGTTTCATGATGTCTTCCCTCTGTCCCTGTTTTCTTAATTTCATTCTCAATCTTTTCCATTGCTAGGCCAATGCCATGGCCACTTCAGCAGGTACAGTGTCTGAAGATGCAGTGGAAGACGATGGCGGAGGGCATCTGTCCCGCAGCTCTTCTGAGGTATCCAAACTGAGCTCCAAGAGCGCCAAGGAGCGTCGCAACAGAAAGAAGAAGTGGAAGAAAGAGCAGGAAGAGAAGGGAGACAGTGAGAAAGTAGTAAAGTCAGAATCTGATGATGGCAGCAAGAGGAGCCGCTTCCGTTTCAGAGACAACAGGCTCGGGAGGAAGGCCTCCATCATGAATCAGGTGAGTTAAAACAAAAAAATACCCTCCGCTTGTTAAAGAATGTGTATGATCTCTCTGCCCAGAGAAGGATGTGTACAGTGAATTTCATCAGAGGAAGTCATAGTTATATTCATTCAGACTTTAGCAAGTACACAGAGGTGCAAAGTATTTATTTTGTTATTTTGACAAACTAGTGATTTTGTTGTCATTCAGTAACGTGTATGATCTGTGATTATATGAATATAAACAGAGAACTTGTTCATTTTATTCTTATACTTGTTCATCAACCTTCAGTAAATATTTGGGTAGTTGGCTTTGTGTTTGGTATGAACTATAATTCTATTTTTAATAATTGTAATCTTTATGCATGAAGCTTTTATATCCTTACATTAGTTTATGGTCTATGGAATAATCATATATTTTTACAAATATTTTGTCACACTGCAGAATCATTAAAAATAAGAAACAAAAATTCATATAAAAAAAACCTAAAGTTTAACATTTTTACATTCAATGTATTTTTAAAATGTAAATTATTAGCATTTAGCTTTAATGAGAATGTATAGATTTGTATTAAGTTTGTATTATAAATACACACAGTTAAAGTCAGAATTATTAGCCCCCCTGAATTATTAGCCCCCTGTTAATTTCTTTCCCCAATTTCTGTTTAACAGAGAGAAGCTTTTTTCAACACATTTCTAAACATAATAGTTTTAATAACTCATTTCTAATCACTGATTTCTTTTATCTTTGCCATGTTGACAGTAAATAATATTTTACTAGATATTCTTCAAGACACTTCTATACAGCTAAAAGTGACATTTAAAGGCTTTACTCGGTTAATTAGGTTAACTAGGCAGGATAGAGTAATTAGGCAAGTTATTGTATAGCGATGGTTTGTTCTGTAGACTTAAAAGGGCTTATAATTTTGACCTTAAAATGGTCTTTAAAAAATTAAAAACTACTTTTATTTTAGCCGAAATAAAACAAAATATCATACTGTGAAAATTTCCTTGCTCTGTTAAACATTATTTGGGAAATATTTTAAAAAGAAAAAAAAAATCAAAGGGGGGGCTAATAATTCTGACTTCAACTGTATATAGTCCTAGTCCTGGGTTGCAGCTGGAAGGGCATCCGCCGCGTAAAACATTTGCTGGATAAGTTAGCGGTTTATTCTGCCGTGGCGACCCCTGATTAATAAAAGGACTAAGCCAAAAAGTAAATGAATTAATATAGAATTAAATACATTTTATGATGCTAATTTATTACATGCAAAATTCTTATATTCTTGTCTCAGAACAGGAGCATTTAAAAAATGAATGAATTAAAAAAAAACTCATTGTTAATAACTGTGACTAAATGGCTGACATAAATCTAAATGGCCGACATAAAATTTCCTTTAAACACCACCTATCTATTCATAGACTTGTTATGCACTTCTGGGAACCTTCAAAAATTTGATGACTCATCTTGCACACTGATGCCTATTCATGTTTTGTCCAATAAATGCCCTGTATAATCTTAATCATAAACACTAAAGTGGCAGTAGCATGTTGTCTCTTGCTTGTTTATTTGACAGGCAGTATTTCATTACTAGCATTAATGATTATCTTTACAAATATGCTCTCTGATAATACTGACTTGCCTCTTTTACAATCTGTTACATTGCAATATCCAGCCTCTATACTAACCTCTGGTGTTTGCTCATGGCCCATTCGCACACACAGCCCAGCCCTTGATACTCCATTCTCCGCTCTGTGCAGTCTCTAGCACTTTCCGCTGAGTCATCGTCCACATCACCAAGGTGATTAGACAAAGTGCTTGAGTCTTACACTCGAAGATCAGAAGAAGAGGAAGTGGCCATCTATCTATCGCTGTAATTCTTCCCATCTCGCTCATTGTCTTGCTTTGGGCTGCAGCTTATGGATTTATGATTGTAGGCATTTCTTTATGTCTAAAGGCTCCGTTTAAATAACTCAGATCAAATCTGTTTATTTGATCTCTCTGTCATCGGTTAACATTGTCATCTTCGTCTGATTTAGCCACCTGTTTCAGACAAATGTCGGGATCTGTACGTTGTTGCGCAGAGATGTGAGGTATGGCATGGGAACGCCATACTTTCACTGGGCCTGTGAATTATTTAACCGCCTGCTATAAATCTTTCATCTGATGAGCGCTGTAATATAGTGTGCTTAGGCAGGAAGTTATACTCCTGGGCCGCACCCTGCAAATCCTGCTCAGATCAGCCTGCTTGTAATAACAACGGACAAAAAAGCACCTTATTAGGCAATTACACTGCCTTTAATTGGAAGCTGGTTTCACGATATTAGTTATTACAGTGTGACCCAATGTAGTGTTTTGTTCCTCCCTGATGGAAAGCTACTGTATAAGAGATTATTCTGGATATTTAAATAACACTAAGCAATCTCCAAAGGACTTTTCTGTTGCAGCACTGCGGTTTCAACTCTTTACCAGATCAACCCACTTCTCCACCGCTAGCGATCTGAAAAAATAGTCCCTGCTGAGAGCGCATTTGGGCCTCTTTCTGCTGTTCGTAGTCTGCAGTGGTCAACCGCTCCATTAGGGAGAAGGCTCTCAGCCGCGCCGCAGAGAAAACGCCTGCGCTAGCAACTAGCATTCTGCATTATCAGTGCATTTTAGCAGCACAGTTAGAACTCTGCAATATTAGTGGTCTCAACTAGCATATTGGATCTGTGAAATTGAGATGGGAAGTGAGTTTTAGCCAGAAGCCAGTGTTCTGCAGTTAAGATAACTGCTTCGCTTTGGTACAGTATATGTGCAGTGTATTTATAGTATGAGAACACGCTAGACTATTAAAAATAAAGTGGCTTTTGCAGTAATTACATAGAGGAAGCATTTTTCCTTAGTGAAGAGTTCCTGAAAGAGACATTTTAAGGACATTTTGAGGTAACATCTAGAGAACATGTACAACATAAATAAACTTTTGTGCAATGAAAGGTATTTTAAAAAAATAAGGGGTTGCAAAAGTATTGCAGTGGTACTATAGAAGAGCCATAATGAGTTCCTTAAAAACATTTTAGTTAACAGAAAATAACCCTTGGTTTGCTTAGGGCAGGGCTATTCAATTGGCGGCCCGCGGGCCGAACTTGGCCCCCAAGACCATTTTTTCTGGCCCTCCAATTAGTTTGAACAAGACATTAGAAATAAATTTAGTTCAGTCGAAAAACAGCCGCTATAGTTATGAAGTGACGTGTCTGTTCAATACAGCACGAGCTGCAGTTGAAGGCTGCGCAGAGCGTGAGTCCCCTGACATTAAGCGAGTGGAGCTGGCAGCCGAAAACATTTGGATATTTTTGTAGAAACTGCCTTTTGTACAATGCACTGATATCGTTGTTAGGGATGCAACGATTCGCCGATTTCACTGCGCTTTAATTCGTCACGGTTAATTATTCGTAAAGGCTTCTCAATTGCGCGTTTCTGTTGCACAGAACGAAACTGCTGCAATTAAACACAGTTATGCCACATGTGCGCTAGTTTAAAGTTCCGAGCTTGTACGCCGATGCCAATGCAAGCACACTGGATTAACTATAGCGGCACGCTGTTCCACTATCACGTCCTTTCCGCGCGCATGTTTGTTATTTCTAGAATACGCCAATGTGTGTGCGCAAGCGGAACAACGCGCTCGCGGCTATCCGGGCGCACGCATAAGAAAACATTGCGGTGAGGTTGTGCGTGGCTTTCAGTGCAATGTAAACAAAAGATATGTTAGACGAATTATTATTAAAATGATTATGTATGTACACAAATAAAGGTACAGGGCCTGTCACTGGGGCAGTACCTTTTCAAAAGGTTCATGTACCCAAAGAGTCCACAGTGGTACCTCATAGGTGCATATTCGTACACAAATGTGCCTAAAAAGTAGGCCTACCTTTGAGGTACCACTATAGACCATTCAGATACAAATATGTACCTTTTGAAAAGGTAATAAATTCTACCAATTCTACCGCTTAGCCTCTCCCCTTACCCCTCGTTTTGCTCGTTCATGTGAAGGGGTAGAGATGTCTCAATTCTCTTTAGCTTAAAGGTGTAGGGCTGAGGGGAAGGGAAGATTTTCCAGGACCACACTCGAAACCAAGAGGTAAGACAATTTCTATAGAATACCCCAGCTACAACAGCAGCATGACTGCACAAGTAAGGAGATGCACAAATTAGTATTTTTTTTGTCATTATTATGAATATTTACAACAAACGAGCAAATGTTTTAATACATTCATAACATAATTAAAAAAACGCTAAATTTTGCTATCTATGATCTATAATAATAACTTCTGTAAAGCAGTCCCACAACATTCTGTCACTCGATGACACTGAAATACCATGTGAGAAAAGTCTAGTGGCTGGGAATGACTTTTTACAGTGTCTGGTATAACGTTAATGTTGTTTTCGTGTGTTTACACAGATGAATAAGGCCAGGGTGTACATGCACAGTACAGTTACGAGCTTATTATCACATTATATCATTATGATAACATGATTTACACGTTCAGTGATTTCCTGTAGGTAAATAACAAAAAAAACACAACTGGAATAACTACAGCAGTCGCGATCGTCTATCTCATATGAAGCAAGAGCTCGCGATAACAAATGATGACGTGTACACATGTTGTAGTTCTGTCCCATTTCTTAGGGATAAATTGTGAAACCCTTCCCCTTCACACTCTGTTTCAAGGGCCAAGGGAAAGGAGTAGGGTTACAAAAATAGACCTGGGATTGGGCCTTTATTTCAGTATGATGCATTTGCATCTGAAACAGTATATTGAGTTGTGGCATGGGAACGCCATACTGCATGCCCAGTAAGAAAATGACAGCTGTGATAAAACAAATGTTAAGAAAGCATCTGGTCGTAACAAGCTTTTCAATCATATCATGTTTATTTAAAGAAGCTTATCAGTATTAAACATGATAAGGCTGTTGTGAAACAACAGAACAAACAAAACAAACTTTGTTCTGGATGTATTATTATTATTATTATTATTATTATTATTATTATTAAAATGATGTCAGAACCTGATTGTTTTTTTATTTTTTTGCCTAAAATCCAATTTCAAATTATTGCACTGTACTTCATGTATACTCATTTTTATTATTAACTTTTTAAATAAATTTTAAATAATTACATGTATAAATTGACCTTTTTTGCATGTTAACATAATTTTTATTTTTGCATGTTATTATTTTTTAATTGCTTTCTAATTAAGGCATCATGAATTACCATTATGTATGAAATGTGCTATATAAATAATTTGCCTTGACTGGAACTATACTGTATAGTATCAGGGCAGTTACAAAATTGCATGTCCATTGGTTTTTATAGTCAATGAGTTTAATTAGTTTTATTTAGATAATAAATGAAAATAATTAGCCAATATTAAATCTATCCAGGGAAAGTCATTATATCTTAACAAAAATAATACCATAATGAATACGATGTTTTTATTTCAGGGCCACCTTTACTTGTTTCTGTGCTCTGAAAGAATAGTGAAGAGTGGCTTTCCGAATACCAGAAACCTTTCAATTATTCATGCAATGACTCTGGTCAGCAGTTATCATTCCCCATGTCTGTCAATACAAGAAGATCAGAAAAATATTTTGGAAGGAATCATTTCAACTCAAATGTCTGTTTATAGATAGCACAAAAAATCCCTCATTCTCACGTGCGTATGGTCTTTTTTTTCTCCCCCCACAGTCGCTGTTGAGCATCCCTGGCTCGCCCTTCATGTCGCGCCGCAGCAGTATATTCAGCTTCAAGGGCTCAGAGAACGAGTTTGCAGACGATGAGCACAGCACTGTGGAGGAGAGCGAGGACCGCCGCGGCTCTCTCTTCGTCCCGTACAGACGCAGCAGCTACAGCGGCTACAGTCAGGGCTCCTCTCGAATTAACCCGCTGGCTCCACACCCAGGCTGCAAGAGAAACAGCACAGTGGACTGCAATGGCGTGGTGTCTCTGATCGGGCCTGGACCCGGCCGACTACTGCCTGAGGTGAAAATAGATAAGGCAGCTTCTGATGACAGTGTAAGGACGTCCACAGGGGGCAGGTTCAGAGTATAGGCATGACAAGAGTGGCCGACTATGATTCCAGTTCAGATTTTCCCCCTTTCCATTGACTGCATTTTGACTCTGTCCTTTCCTTTAAGTCTCTGGGTTTCTGGTCTGTTCTTTCTCAACTCCTAAACGACTCCCTTTCCTTCTTTTTTTTTGTCTCTTTTTTTCTTATTTCACGCAAGATTTGAGTTTTTACCAGTCCCAATCCCTGCCAGCGTTTCCCCCTCTATGAATGGCATGACCAATCAAAAAATAGAAACTAAAACCAAAGCAGAAATTGATTATATAGTTGAAGTCAAATGATTAACACATATTTAAACTCATTACTAATAACTAATTATTTTAGTTTTTGCCTTGATGACAGTAAATAATATTTTTCTAGTTATTTTGTATTTAGCTTAAAGGACAGTTTAAAGGCTTTACAGATAATTAGGTTAACTAGGCAAGTTAGATTAATTAGGCAAGTCGTTTGCCAACAGTTTGTTCTGTAGCAAATCGAAAAAATAATAATGAATTTATAATTCTGCTAATAATATTGACCTTAAGAATTGTTTTTAAAAAGTTTAAAACTCCTTTAATTACAGCCAAACTAAAACAAATGAGACTTTCTTCAAGAAAAAAAAGAAAAATGAGGAATTACGGTGAAGGTTTTCTTGCTCTCTTAAACATCACTTAGGAAACATTTTATAACGAATAAATAATACATAAATAAGTTTATACATAAAAATATATGGTAACACTTTACTATAAGGTTCATTAGTTAATGCATTTACTAACATGAACTAATCATGAACAACACTTGTACAGCGTTTGTTAATCATAATTAAACATTTACTAATGCATTATTAACATCTAAGTCCATGCTTGTTAATATTAGTTAAAGCACCGTGAGTTGACATGAACTAACAATGAACAGCTGTATTTTCATTAACTAACGTTGACTAACATGAACAAATACTGTAGTAAATGTATTGTTCATTGTTTATTCCTGTTGCTAAATACAATAAATAACATTAACTAATGAACCTTATGGGGTCACGTGGCCAGTACTAAGATGGCAGCTTGATTTGAGAGCTCCGACAAACCGTGCAAAATATTAATTAAATACCCTCAACAAAAGCAACAAACTTAGAAAATAATATCGGTGCTGATATGTCAAAACCTTCCGTGACCAAACAATGTGACATTTTTACCCGAGGATGCCGTCAAAACTTTGATGAGTGTAACTAATGAACCTTATTGTAAAGTGTGACCAAATATATATCTAAAAACCTGAAAATGAAGATTGAGAGAAATGTCTGTCCATTCTCTAAAAGTCTATAGACCTAATAATCTGACGATGTTTATAATAAGATCAAAATACTAATCCATATGGATCTAATAGTTTAATGCAAGTCTTCTAAAGAGACATGATCGCTTTTCCCCCAGTTGCACAGACAAGGCTTAAAGCTATTACTAGACTAATTTGTATGTTTAAGCAGTCTTAACTGAAAATAACTTGCAGTGAAAAATCTTAAAATCTTTCAGCGGTGATTAGCCTCGAGATGGACATCAATAACGTGCAGTGCCATTTTTACAAAAGCTGCTTAATTTAACTAAGGCGGCATAGTCCTGGCTTAAGCTAAGCCCTGTTCATGGTGGGCCTTTATGTGATGAACAGATTTATTTTAGGCTTTCATTCACATTTAAACAGATGAGTCACAGAAGCTCAGACATGCTTGCTTGACGTGAACGTTTACAAGAAACAATAAGGTTTTCATTTCGCACGTCAAACAGTCATGATTGACTTTGTGGTTATGTTTGCCAATCAATGTTTACATGTGAATAAAAGACAAAATTACATTTATAACAAATGAAATCACAAAATTTACACACTAATTATGTCAAATAAGGTGCCTACTGTATTCGTCTGGCCATATTTAACCCCTAAAAAATGTGTGATGCAAGAAAAAGCTATTCTAACCTTTCCAATAACAGCATTCTGCCTCATTTTAGTTAGCATGGTGGATTGACATCCTTATACTCTCTTTGCCTTCTCCTCCTGTGTGGAAAGCATGATGTCGGGCTCAGTTTTCACCCAGCATGCACTTTCAGACATTCAACTGAATATGCTGCTGTCGCATTATTGCTTAATAAAATCTTGATGAAATTACTTAAAGTACAGTGAACATTGATGATAGAAGAAATTGAACATTGTCTTGACCAACACTCATAATACTGAACTGATATTTATGCCAGTGAAAACTGGGCCTTAAGCAGTGTGTGTGATTTTTCTTCTTGCGAGAAGATATTTTTTGAAGGACAAGAACATTTTAATCACTTTGCAGTGATGAATCTGTTGTCTTGTACCTGAATTAACAGGATAATTCACTCTAAAAGGAAAATTCTATCATTGACTGACCCTTGAATTGCTTGTTGAATCCTGTTGAACACAAAAGAAGATATTTCGCAGAACGCTAAAAACCTGTAACCATTAACATCCATAGTAGGAAAACAAATACTGAGTAAGTCAATGGCTGCAGATTCACAGCATTCTTCAAAATATCTTTTTTAAAATAGTAAAAAGTGTCAGGGTCAGTAAACAAATTTAAATATTGGAGTGACCCATCATAAAAGCTCTAAATATAAAACATATTTTTGATCTAAATATAAAACTTTTTTTTAAATATAACATCTTCTAATTTTCTAAGTATAAAACTAAATATGAATGGTCTTTCTTATTTACAATCTCAGATATCATAGAGTTAAACAAATAATGTTCTCGTCAAATTCCTAAAAGGAAAAAGTAACAAACAAACAAACAAACAAACAAACAAACAAACAAACAAACAAACA